>CAUYRH010006762.1:0-39680 GCA_963574655.1 Perodicticus potto
TGGGGAAAGGGGTAAAAGAGAGAAGGGGAGGGGGAGGGTGTGTGGAGAGAGAGTAAATGGTGGGATCACACTTATGGTGCATCGTAGAAGGGACAGGTGAAACCTACTAAATGCAGAACACAAATGTTTTCACATAATAAACGAGAAAATCCCATGAAGGTTATGCCGAACAGTTGGATGAAAATATTTCAGATTGTATATGAAGCCCGTACACTGTACCCCATGATTGCACTAATGTACACAGCTATGATTTAATAAAAAATAAAAATTAAAAAAAAAAAGAAAAGCTTTTTGAAATTAACCCTGGCAATAATTTCTTTCTTGTGTGTGTAGGAGTTTTTTGTTTGTTTTTGTTCTGTTTTTTGTTTTTGTTTTTGCTTTTTTGAGATGCGTTCTTTTGTCACTGCGTAGGCTGGAGTTCAGTGGCTCAATGAAACCTTGAATTATCAAACTCCCAGGCTCAAGCGATCCTCTTGTCTCAGTCTTCTGAGTAGCTCAGACTATAGGCATATACTACTGTGCCTGGCTAATTATTTTGGTTTTTGTTGCAATAGAGTTTTGCATATATACCCAGGTTGATCTCAAACTCCTGACCTCAAGTGATCCTCCTGTCTCAGCCTCCAAAAGTACTGGAATTACAGGTAGCAATAGGTTGTTTGATATGACAACAAAAGCAAAGACAACAAAAGAAGAAAAAAATAAACCAGTAGAATTATATCAAACTATATAGCATCTTTACAGCAAATAAAACTGTTAAACAATAGAAAGGAAACTAACAGAAAGGAAGAAAGGTCAATTGACCTTTGCATAATGCAGATTTGAACTGCTATTTAATTATAAATTATTAATATATATATTATTATCATATTTATTTATAAATTTATTTATTTATAAATTTTATAAATTTTATATTTATTTATATTTATAAATTTTATAAATTTTATATTTATTTATTTATTTATAAATTAATTTTATAAATTATTATTTTATATATATAAATACATATGTATCTAAAGTTCAAGGGAGGAGTTGATCAATTTATAGGAATTTTGTGATATTTCAGCCATCTTCCTTTACTGGGATAATAGGACAAACAGGCAAAAATTACTGAGTTATGGGAGACTTGAAGAACATCATGAGAAATTTTAAATTGACAGAGACATGAAGGATTTGAGGCATGAAGAAGAAAGGTGACAAAGAGTAGAAGTAGAAAAAAATTAAAATTGGAAAAGAGATCAAAATAAAACAACCTATGCAATAAAGGTATTTGTTAGCATTGACTGTACAATTAAAAATGATAACAATAGTAAATTATTATATACACGTATATCATACCTTAATACAAAGTCAATTAAAAACATAATTTTTGTATAAAATAGGTTGCCCGTGTGAGTAAATGTACATCAGTATCACTGTGGAGTTTCGGGGACAGTATAGAACAAGCCTGGGATGGGAGTTTGAATGAGCACGAGACTTAGATCATTTATTCTCAAGCTCCCATTGGCCAGTTGGTTAAGGGCCATTTCACTGGCATTGGCCCCTTCACATCTCTGGACCAGCCCTGTGGCTGAAGGAAGCAACAGAGAAGAATCACAGGGGTCGGTGGGGGTGTGTGGGGCCAGAACTGAAACAGTGCACACTGGGTGGATGTGGGTTTGACACCACAGGATCCGCTACAGAAAGAAAGAGTAAAAATAGGTGGAGGAGCTAAAAGAGAGGAAAGAACACCAGGGTATTCCCACTTGGCTAGAAAACATGTTTTTCAAATGAGCTCTTACCAGTTTAATCTCTTGAAATTGAGCGTTCATTCTAACTATGGCTTTCTCTCATCATTTTTTTTTTTTAATTAAATCATAGCTGTGTGCATTAGTGCAATCATGGGGTACAGTGTGTGGGCTTCATATACAATCTGAAATATTTTCATCCAACTGTTCGACATAACCTTCATGGGATTTTCTTGTTAAATCAAAGCTACCTTGAGATATCATGTAACTCCAGTAAGATTAGTGCACATAACAAAATCCCAAAACCAGAGATGTTGGCGTGGATGTGGAGAAAAGGAAACACTTCTACACAGCTGGTGGGAATGCACACTAATACGTTCCTTTTGGAAAGATATTTGGAGAATACTCAGAGATCTAAAAATAGACCTGCCCTTTGATCCTATAATTCCTTTACTTGGTATATACCCAGAAGACCAAAAATCACATTACAACAAAGACAACTCTCATCATCTTAAAAGCAGATCCTTAATTGCTCGATTCCCTGGCAATCCAAATGTAAGAACATCAAGCATCAAGCAAGTAATAAAGATGGAGAAAATGTTACTGTTCATATACTCTTGCATCGTTTAATTTTAATAATTAGTGTGATTTTCTCTCTCATTCGCCACCCCAGTGTGAAGACGCCTTATCATTGCAGCTGAATGTTTCAGCACTACCTCCTCTGCTTACCCACGGCCCCTAGGAAAGAGAAAACGTTTATCTTTCCCACAGAAAACTTCAGTGACACCTCATCTAATCTCATCATTTTCCCTCAGCAATTCATTATTTAATTGTAACCAGCAGTATCAACATAAAATAATCAATGACAAAAACGTCGTAACTTCGTGGATGAGAAGTGTTGAGACCAATTTTTTAATGACTATTCAAACAACACTTTGCCCAGAGACTTTCATGAAGCATGCTCACCTCACATTTGTATCGAATCTACTGAAATGTTTTACGTCTTTTTTCCCCGCATGTCTGTTGTGGTACAATGCCACAGGTTCTTCATATAAGACATGTTGATAAAAATAGTAACTGACACTTGCCATAACAATAGTAATTGTTATATGAGATTACATATAACAATCTGTAAATATCCTTAAAATGTACCTGACATATACTGTGCTCTTATTATTATTATATCCAATATTTTACATTATCATTAATTCCAAATAATTCTTTTAATCAGAAAATTATTCTCCTTCTTATTAGCTTGCATAAGGCATAATATATGTCTCAGTCAATCTTAACTAAAGCAAATAATTGTGGATTAAGACTGAATTTCTTTTAAATTATTTAGGAGAGAAAAATTGTATACATGATAAAACACACTGGGCCCTGATTTGATGGGATAATAATTGCTTTCATACAAACTAACAATTCCTGTGTAGGCATCAATCTAAAATTTCATAGAACCATTTTCGGTAAAGATAATAATTGATTTGCTTCTGACATTCAACAGACTGATTTCTGCCCCCACCAAATTCCATTACTTTTTACGATATTGTTTAATCAGCATCTTTTCACTCTGCCAGCCTCCACTGAGTGACACATTTTAAATATGAATGATGGCATCGCAAAAGCACTTTTTTTATTCCCACAGTGCACAATGTTAAATCATATTCTGTCAAACTGACTTACTGTTGTCTATCTGTTCTAATTTGTTGCACCTCATTATCATATTTTGTTCAAAAAATCCAGTTTATTTTAAAGCTAATTGTTCATGCTTCTCTATATCCAATTACTAAACTGAATTGTAAAACTCATCATTGAGGGCTCACAATCCATTATGCTCACTGGACATACACATATGCATAAGTAAAAACATATTGTCAACAAAAGAAATATCTTGAGATAACTCATAACTAAATGCAAAAGCTTTATGCAGATAGGTAACCAATAGTGGTTTTTTTCCTTTTTCTGATGAAAGAAATGTAAGCTATGGGTGTCTTGTATTTGTCTAATATTCATTTTCATGCATTCATTGGTATTTATTATGCTATTATGAATTCAAATAAGCATCATTTTGCTTTTATTGCACGATTGTCCAACACACACATGCATGTATCCACATATATTGTGATTAACTTGTATCATTACTCTTTTTTAACGTTCTCCCATAAACAATAAAGATTGAAATTTGGGGGTCCTGGAAGCCTCATGTGGGAGCTTCATTTCCTAGACAGAAAAGATTCTAGTTTAAATAATGTTCCTTTAGGACAAATTAATAATTTGAATTTTATTCTCAGTGAAAGAAGAAATTTTGAGTAAATACATAATTAGAGATAAAATATAATCAAAGTTATATTTTAGAAGATAGTACTAGGAGCTAAAGAGAAATGATTTAAAGTGTAAGTGTAGAGGCAGGGAGAGCTGTTATTTAATAGAAGTTTCTTTCATTAATTGGGATGATATAATATTGGCTTAGACTGGGGTGTTGGAATTGACTACAGAGAGAAATGATGTGTTTTGCTACATATTTTGGCTCTTAGCTAGAAGATACAGTTTCACAATCATTAAGAGACTATTTGGAATGGGGCTACACAGACTTTCAAAACTTTGTCTTCTTGATTAAGCAAGAGAATGAGGAAAGAAAACATGGAGAATCACATTGCAAATTGTCTTTTTTAAAAAATGGACCATGCTGGGAAGTGGTTTGTTTTTATTTCTGCTTTCTTTCCATTGTCTAGAATTTAGTCACATGGTTCCATGTAATAGCAAAAAAAGATATGGAAAATCCAATTTGTTTGAATGCCCAGGAAGATATGGACATCACTTGGTGAATAATTATATAGTCCCTGCCAAAAACCAGAATAAACTACGTTCAACCTTGTAAGTATTGCATTGTCTATGTCAAGAAATCCAGTGGTGGCTGGCGCCTGTGGCTCAGTGAGTAGGGCGCCCGCCCCGTATACCGAAGGTGGCGGGTTCAAACCCGGCCTCGGCCGAACTGCAAAACAGAAAAATAGCCGGGCGTTGAGTTGGGCGCCTGTAGTCCCAGCTACTTGGGAGGCTGAGGCAAGAGAATTGCCTAAGCCCAGGAGTTGGAGGTTGCTGTGACGCCACGGCACTCTACCAAGGGCGATAAAGTGAGACTCAGTCTATACAAAAAAAAAAAAAAAAAAAAAGAAAGAAAGAAAGAAAAAAGAAATCCAGTGGTCAGTTGAATTACGGATAGAGAGTCTTTATTAACACATGGAGAAACTTGGATTAGAGTTAGAGTTAGGGTAGTTTAGAGAAAGGTTCTTGAAGAAGATAGAAATCAAAGTAGATTCATTTAAATCCCAGAATACTTTGAAGAACTGTTTTTGAAGGTCAAGATAATCCACATGATATGAACATTGTCAAAGGCAAATATACAATGATAGAAAAATGCAGGTTGTATTGAAGTAATAATGACTTTTACTTTTTGATTAAACAATAAAATATGAGTTGAGTTTGGAAGTTCAGACTTTAAAATAGTTTGCATCGTATTATAAGGTTACTTAAATGTCATTTTGAGGAGCTTAAGATTGATCTCATCAGCAACTGGAATGTATTGACAGCTTAGCAAATCAGTAGGACAAGATGACAACAATGTTTTGAGTAAGTTTACTATGGAAACATAAGAGTAAGATTTATTGAAGTTAAATGCCTGCTTTCGGGGATCCATTTAATTACAACAGAAATAAATGATAAATGGGCATCTTTAGAGAGTAAGAAGTGCTTTGGAGAAACATGAGGGCGATACAAAGGGAAAAACTGGTTGAACAAAATGACTCAAAGTAGGATAATCAGAATAAGAAAATGATTTAAAGAAATGATTAATTTTCTCTTATTCTGAAAGCTTCTTTTCTTTTTTATTATTTTTCAGAATATTACATGGGTACGAATGTTTTGGTTACATGAATTTTTTATAAGTTGAAGTCCAAGTTATTAATGTGCCCATCACCTGGATAGTGGTCATCGCACCTGTCAGGTGTGAATTATTGCATCCCTCCACTGTCTCCGAGCTGCTTGCTTTCCATTGAGTTTTACCATGAAATGGGCACATGAGATTTGATAGATTAGTTCCAATAGTTGAATCCATGTTTGTTTGTTTGTTTGTTTTCCATTCTTGTTATACTTCACTTAGATGAATGCTCTCCAGTTCCATCCAGGTTGTTATAAAAGATACTAGTTCATAATTTTTTATGGCTGAGTAGTACGACATGGTATACATACACCACATTGTATTAATCCACTCATGTATGATGACACTTGGGTGGAGTCCACATTTTTGCAATTGTGAATTGTGTTGCAAGAAAGGTTCAAGAATACAAGTCTTTTTGATAAAATGATGTTTTTCCTTTCATGAACTCTCAATAGTGGGATTTCTGGATTAAATGTTAAATCTACCTTTAGTACTTTGAGGTATCTCCTCTATGAGACTTTCCACTGAGGTTGTACTGGGCTTATGTCCCACAACCATGTGTGAGAGTTCCTGTTCCTGCTTATCTATGGTAGCATCTGTTTGGGGATTTTTTTTTTTTTAATATAAAAGCCATTCTCACTGGAGTTACGTGATGTCTCATGTGGTTTTGATTTACATTTATTTCCCTAATGATTAGAGACATTGAACATTTTCTTATATGTTTATTGACCATAATTCCAACTTCTTTTGAAAAGCTTCTGTTCATGCTTTTTGCCTGCTTTTTAGAATGTATTTTCTTGATTATGGATCAGTAGAACTAACACTGTTAAATGTCTATAGTACCCAAGGCAATCTACAAATTCAGTGCAATCCCCATTAAAATACCAATGTTGTTTTCAGCAGTTTTAGAAAAAAAAAATAAAACATTCTATGCTTCCTATAGAACCAGAACAGAGCCCAAATAGCCAAAGCATCCTTAAGCAAAAGGACACATCAGGAGGCATCACTTTACCATACTTTGTGCTAAACTACAAGGCTAGAGTGACCCAAGCACCATGTTTCTGGCACAAGAACAGAGACATAGACCAACAACCAGAATAGAAAATTTAGCTATAAAGACATCCTTGAGTTGCTATCTGATCTTTGATTAAGCAAACCATAACATATGCTTGGAAAGGAATTCCTGCCAGCATCCCACCCTGGGGACAGGGTTCTTTATGACCTGTGGAACTGGTGGTGGTAGCCTGACGAAAAGTAAAGTCAGAATCAGTGGGAGATAAAGAGACAGGACACGAAGAATAAGAGTTTTCAAAGATGGGAACATAGGGGACCATCACTAGCTTGTGGGGTTCACAGAGAATGGCGCTGAGTGTTTGCTCCACTCAGCTTTTATTGAAGGCTATTTGCTTATTTAGCCCAGAAGGTAATCTGAGGACGGGAACAAAAGCATCAGCAGTTTCTCTGAGTAAGCAAGTCAGCTCTTATTCAATCTGCAATCATTAACTTCAAGGATCTGAGCAGCCTTGAGAAATATGAAAATTGAACCGTGTGTAGGGGCAGCCTCCTGTCTAATCCCACAGATTCCTTGGGGGAGGTTTATCCCCACTAGTTCTTGGTGGAGCAGATGCCATGGTGTCAGTTCTCCTCCAAAGAATTGGTGTAACAGAAGAATGCTCCTCTGATCTCCGCCCAGAGGTATCTTCCTTTATGATAAGAGGGTATCAGCCCTCCTGCCCCATATTTCCCAAAGACCTAAGGACTGGGTCTTTTCCGTTGATCTCTGCCCTGGGCATAATAAAAATACCCACAATTTATTTTTGCTGTTGTATATATTTTTTGCTGTTGACTGAGCAGGGGATGACCTAGTTAATGTTTCTTTCCAGCCCGTGCACGCAGCTTCCTCTGCCGCCATTATTTCTTCAGAGTGTTCAGCAGGTGTGTTTGCAAGCTGTAGTCCTTACAGGACAGGCTCCTAGGAAAAGCAGGAACTTCTTAGATAAGGAATTTAGTGTCTGTTTTCAAAAGTTAATTTCTGTTTATTCTGCATTGCTCAGCTTATTTCTCTGTTTTCCCCTTTTTCTGGGTTTTTCCCCTTGCCAAGAATGGGGTCTTCAGTCCCCATTCTACCTACATTGCCCCTTTTATTCTGAAAAATGTTGAGGGTCATCATCACTTCTCCATGGCAACTGGTTTCTCATTGGAGGCTTTGTATGCATTTGCAGAGTAAGAACAAGCAAAACAGTAATACCCAGAACAATGCAACAATTCCCACTAATGACCCTCCAAGACTTTACCCCACTTCAATGAGTTAAGGTCTGCTAAATCCGTTGTTAAACTTTCTGAAGTATCAGATCCGAAAAGCAAGTTCAAATGCGCCCTTGAGTCTTCAAAGATTTGTTGTTTTAGTTTTAAAATATCAAGGGATAAATTATTATCCAGTCCTATTAAATATCTTTTCATTTTATCCCTGTCATGTTGGGTATGATTAAATTCAAGTGGAATAATACAGAAATCTGCAGTGTTCCAATCCCATTGTAGCTGGGCACTGTGCTCCAAACTCATTACTCTATCTCCAAGCCAAATTGTGCTTTGTAAGCGATCATTGATTTGATTAGCCAATTTTTGAACAATTTCAGACTGTGAATTCCACAATCGAGTGGAATTCTTTTGCCAGACATTGACAAAGTGTGCTGTTTGAATGGATTGATGAATGACAACTCCAGCAGTGACCGCAGCGGCTGTCACTGCTGTCAGTCCCGTAATGACTGCTATTAAGGTGAAAATAAATCTTTTAGACCTTTTCAAATTAGTTCTGAGCACATCGATAATAATAGGAATAGAAGGAAAAGTTTCCCAGGGGCATTGGAGATGCACAGGAATCCAACACCTTCCTGAGATCTGACTATAAATGTTAATATTTGAACTAAAAGTGGAGTCTCTACAAGTAAACAATTGGCAATTTTTACAGCGTATGGTCTAAGAGTCAGGAAGAATAAAGAATTTTCTGACAATAAGCATGTAAATGTGTTTAACACAAGCTTGTAAGGGGATCTCATAATCAGCTTTGAAATGTTCCTCATAAGCACAGTGAGAGCCATATTTCAGATAGACCTTTAACATTGTTAAATGTCTGTTCTACCCAAAGCAATCTACAAATTCAGTGCAATCCCTTAAAAAAAAAAAGTTGTTTTTGATAGATCTAGAAAAAAACCCATTCTATGCTTCCTGTAGAACCAGAACTGAGCCCAAATAGCCAAAGTACCCTTAAGCAAAAAGAACCATCGGGAGCCATCACTTTACCATATAATCAACAAATAAAGAGCAAACAATTCCATATATCACTGGCCAAGAGACAAGAATAGAACCATCTCTGAGAAAATGGATGAATGGCTAACAAACTTATGAAAAAATGCTCGTAGTAGCTAATCATCAGAAAAAGGCAAATCAAAACCAGGCCTTGATATCACCTAACCCCAGTGATTCTTATACCACTTTTACTTTTCTCTAAAAGAAAAAAACAAACATGGAATTTTTGCTTTGTCATTAACGGTCACTTAAAATACATTTAACTGGAATTACATATTGCAATGAAATATTTCTTCAAGGACTTGATGGCAATTTTTCCAAAATGAGGAACTTTGAGTTACTATGCATAAAAGATTTCTTGCTTTTTTAAAATTTTCACATTAATGAGGGGTAGAAACAACTTAGATTATAATGTTTGCATTTGTTAGGTAGAGTCCCTCTTATAGTTGTGTCCCACACCCAAGAGGTGTGCCATACACCCTTACCTTGTGCCCGTTAACTGGGAGCATGCCCATCGCCTTCCCTCCTCCCCTGGGCTGTCTCCCCTCATCTTGAATTCAGTTTTTCTCTTATGTGGGTGTGTATTAGTTCTTCTATTGCTTTCCTATTAGTACTGAGTACATTGGATTCTTTCTTTTCCATTCATATAATACTTTACAAAGAAGAAGGTGTCCCACCTCCATCCAGGTTAATACAAAAAATGTAAAGTCTCCATCTTTTTTATGGCTAAATAGTATTCCGTGGTGTACATACACCACAGCTTGTTAATGCATTCCTTGCTTGGTGGCCATTTAGGTTTTTTCCACATCTTGGTGATTGTAAATTGAGCTGCAGCAAAAAATCTAGTACAAATATCTTTATGATAAAACCAATTTATTCAAGATAGATGCCTAGTAATAGGATTGGAGGATCAAATGGGAGGTCTAATTTGAGCTCTTTGAAGATTCTATATACATATTTCCAAAGAGACTATATTAGTTTGCAGTCCAACCAACAGTCTAAAAGTGTTCCCTTCTCTCCACATCCACACCAACATCTGTAACTTTGGGACTTTGTGATGAGAATCACTGGGGTTAGGTGCTCTGATGAGATTCATTTAGATCTCCACTCTACCAATGACCAAGTGATATGCACATGTTTTAGGTAGTGTGATTTTTTGGAAAACTTTGTATGTAACTACATTTGGTCAAAAAAGGCTGGTTTTTGCCTTTTGTTCAAGTTTTAATAGGGAGTGTGGGGAAGAAAACTCTTGCTGGTGAAATTTGAGCCTGGGACCTGTGAGACTAGATCTGGTTACCTCAGCATCATGGCACATACTAAGCTCATACAGAGAGTGGAACAGAGCCAGCTCAAAGGTATGGAGAGACTGCAGCCTGAGTCATGGTTTGGAAGAGAACAGAGCGGTGCAGACAACGGCCTCTCAGGTTCATGAGAAAATTAATCTCTGCATTGTATAATGCAGATGGAGTTGGGATTTTGCCCACTTGCAATGATCTCAGTCCTGCCTATGTAACACAGTTAAAAATGTAAAATAACTTAAAGTTATCTTCCATCATTATTTTTGATACTAAATGACATTTTCATGATCAATTATACTACCATTTCTAATGCAAGTTATTTTATAAGGGTAGGTAGTTTTATATATATATATATATATATATATATATATATATAATATCTATGATGATATCTGGCAAATTAAACTTATTAATGTCATAATAATTTTGTTATTAAAACAAGTACATGGGGATGAAAATCATGTAAAATATGAAAGCTATTCATATTAGTGTATACATATGACTATTTAACTTCAAACCCGTTGTCAGCATGATTTATTTACTCCTCATCTATGAAACTCAATGATACAATGATGCCCAGATGGGTATTTTTGAACAATTATATTACATTGAGTTCAAGCCATTGTATCGCACCTGTATTGGACCAATATCGTTATTTTTAAATTATTTCATTTTTATTATTATTAACTTATTCTTGGGACAGTACAAAGTGCTGCTCCAGGAGATTGAAAAACCTAACAAAAAAGCAATTTTTAAAAGAAACAAAAAAGGCTCGGCGTCCATAGCACAGTGGTTACAGCACCAGCTACATATACCAAGGGTGATGTGTTCAAACTTGGTCTGGGCCAGCTAAATACAATGACAACTACCAAAAAAGAAAAAATAGCCAGCGTTGTGGGGGCAACTGTAGTCCCAGCTACTTGGGAGGCTGAGGCAAGAGAATCGCTTAAGCCCAAGGGTTTGAGGTTGCTGTGAGCTGTGATGCCACAGCACTCTACCCAGGGTGACAGTGAGACTCTGTCAAAAAAAAAGAAAAACAAGAAAAAAATCTGAATTTTAAAACATTACCCTTTTTATCTCAGAAAAAAAATACAAAAGACTCTTCCTTTGCCAACAGTATTTAAAACATGTTCTTTTATGACATTGTCGACAGTAAGTTAGTAATTGTGATGATTTTGATTTCATTGTTCTTCATAGATTGGAATGATGTGATGTGTGTAGACTTATGTCTTGACACTTTACCTTTCCAACTGCATTCCCAATGTATGTAATGCTCTATATGAACTTTTCTAGTTAGGAAATAACCAATTTTGTCATTAGAATTGAATTTACATAGGGAAGTATCGTGGGCGTGTATATGTATGTATGTGTATGTATAAATGTACACATATATGTATCTCCTTTATTCAAATGCAAATGATATATATTTAAATACAAAAGGAAAACAATTAGGAAATGTTTTTAAAAGTTTAAAAATGGGGAAATCTAAAATTAATAAAAAATAAAACAAATGGCTTAGGACCAAAATATGAAATATTAATATTTCATTTGAATTCCATGCAACTTTTATGCTGTAAATTTTAGGGAAAAAATGCTACCAGAATATAATTTTAGAGGGAAAATTGTTTTTGAAACCGAGAAAATAGCTTCATATGTATCATGAGAGATGATATTAGTGGTGAAATGTGATTTTATTCTGTATTCAGTCTCTTACAGAAATTCTTGAAAAAGTATAATGATTTCACTTCAAAGTAGATTTAAAATTATGTTACAAGTAGTTTACAAAGTATTTTGAATTTTTTTGAATGACAATGATAGTTTATATCCGATTTCATGATAAGGGCTGCAGTGAACCAAATTGTTCTCTGTAATAAAGTTGAAAATGTGTTTTGTGTTATTGCTATTTACTTGTTTGTATTTGTTTTATTTAGTTATTTATCTTTAAAACTTGCCATAATAATAAATGCTTCATTTATTTAAGAAGGCTTAAAATAAACATCAAAAAGGGACTGTAGAATTGGCATAATGTGGGAGAGCTAGATTTCCCAGCATCACCAAAGGCTCTTTAATAATTAAGATGGCACATTTAATTCCTTTATAAAATGGTATATATTTAGAACTTTACCTTCTAAAATCTTCAGTCATGTCTAACTAAAAAGTTAATGTGTTAACTTTAAATTGAAAACTAGGTGTGACAGAAAATATTGCTGGTTGGTTAATTTGAAATTCATCTTCTGCTACATAATATTTATCTTTAAAAGGGTAAAACCGAGTCATTTTAATGATTATTATAACACAATAGCTCTTTTTGGGGATTTTTACAATTGGGACACATGGTATTGATCCATTACAGGACTAATAAGAAAATGCTCGTCTCCGTATCTGTCTAGTATTAGAGTCCAGGGCAACTGGCCAGCCTGAGTGAGTCCTTTAAGCTCTTGAAACATTCGTTACCATGGCAAGTTTTAAACACATATTTCCCACTACCATAGGCAAATGGGAGCTAATATGATTAACTGGAGTAAAGAACAGCTTCTTTATAAAAGTGCTAAGATGTTTATTTTTTAATCTGTATTTATATAAAATTAGAACAGTCACATCATGATTAATTAATAAGCATTTTAAATTAGTTTTTAACAATTTATTTCATTCTGTCAATTGCTGGCTCTAATGTATACACATTTATAAATTATATCTCAAAAGTAAATGATGAATTAAGACAAATTCGCTTGTCATTTTAAAAATCCACTTCAATATTCCGATATTATATAGCCAAACTCTTTGCCACTTATCCGAAAGACAAACTTTTATTTCAGCAAAAACCTGTCATTAAAAAAATTGTTATCTTTAAAATGTACTCGTGTTAAAAACATATGGGTTTTATAAAAGGAATTTGTTTTTAACTCTTCTAAGAAATTGCCAATTAAGATGTGATTGTTTGAAAAGAATTTTGCACCAAGAAATGTACTGATGGCCACGAGAAGTGACAGTGATAAGTGAAAGTTTCAAAGTATGTTTTTTCATCTGTTCCTGATGAAGGTCTGACACCAAATTATTTTGGTAATGTAATTTTCTAATTTTCATTCAGAGATGTAAGTTGGACAAATACCTGTATTAAAAAATTGTTGTGTGACTTTATGTTTAGATAACACAATTTTTGAATTTAAGAGGAAAATTCTGTGGGTGATTAACAATACCCAATCTCGTGGGGAATCTTTCTGTTAGTAGAAACTACTAGTTGTAATACGATAGTCCTGCCTTATATAACAATATACCTTGGGGACGTGGCTGTACAGACAAGATTGCGTTTTCTCTGTGTGTGTCAGAGGTGGTCATATGAGTTAATTCCGTCAAGTGGGTGTAAAAAAAAGTGACATGAACAGAATGTGAGTAGGCCTTTGGTTTTATGGAGACACCCTTTTCCCCTTGCTTTTTATTATCCTCGTTAGTCTTAAAGCAGACGTGATAACGAGAACAGAAATTGTTGCTTCAGTGATCCCACAACCACGGTGGTGCATTAGCAGAGCCACAGACAAAGAGAACCTCCAATTCTGACACCAGGCATCAGAAACTTGTGTAGCCCTGGACAACGTTCCCTTTAGCTGCTGTTCAGATGAGAGAGAAGTAACCTTTTATCTTGATGAAGCTGCTGTTATTTGGAGTTAGACATTGCTGGCGAGCAGTCTAATTTTAACTAGTGAAAGCGTAGCCATTTCATTGTTCCACTTGTATCTTGGGGTTTATATCGTGTCTCTACTGGGGAAGAACAGCCAGTACTTGCCAAGGGCTTGCAGCAGGCTGTCCTCCACTGCTAGGCACTTTTTTTCTTTCTGGTCCCTAAATACATCAAATGGTGTGTCATCAGCTTTACCAGAAGAAAAATTTATAAACTTTTCACAAAAATTACTTTTCCTCCCAAACCAGTGAGTAATTGTTTTTCTATAGCATTTTTTTTTTCTCCAGGCTTTCAAATTGATGGTTCTGAGTACTTGAGGGATTGGAATTTTGGATGTCTAACTTGACTCTTTATAACTTGAAGATTTGGCTTCCAAATACAAAACATTTTCTCAGTGTTTTCGCTGTATGATAGAAGCCACTCTCTGAAGGGGCAATGATACTGGCACAGAAAAATGTGGAGAAAAGAAAAGGAAATTTCCATTTATTGTCACAAAATATTTTTCCACCACACATATTGAATATTCCATAGTTATGCGTTCTTACGAGTTTATGTTTGTGTACCTGTCTTTCTCTAACCACATTTTGACCTTTTCTTCCATGAAAATTGATTATAAGGATTTCACTTAAAGAAAGAAACTCTAAGTTTTATGTATTTATTTGCAGTTTTTTTTTTTTGCCAGGGCTGGGTTTGAACCTGCCACCTCCAGCATATGAGGCTGGGCGCCCTACTCCTTGAGCCACAGGCACTGCCCTACAAACTCTAAGTTTTTACTTTAGGTTGAAAGATTTCTAGAGGAATACTCAAAAAAATAAAAAAAAATCAAAACTTCTTTCATAGCATACAGGTCTTAAATACGATGAGAATTAGTTGACTAATTGTAAATGTAGTTGAATATTGTAGGATGCACACATTTTTTCCTGTACAACTTGGTATAGCTTGGCGTGTACCATTGTGTGATCACTTTAGCTACTATGCACATTGGTGTTTTAGAAAGAAAGCAGCTTGGAGCTTAGAGAAAGTTAATTTTAATTTTGTTGTTGTTGTTACAGTTTGGCTGGGGTCAGGTTTGAACCCACCACCCTTGGTATATGGAGCCGGTTCCCTACTCACTGCGCCACAGGCACCACCCAGTTAATTTTAAATTTTAAATCACAGGCCTACCACTCATTAGAAGTCTCACCTTGGCACTTAGCATCATGTTCTCTTCATGAACACAAGAAGACACTTGATGACATCAGTGATTATTGTGTAAAGAAGATGTGAACTTTTATATAAAGTAGGCAAAACGCTTGTGGATATTGGGCTCACATTAAATTGGGCTGTATCCCTTTCCTCTTGCTTGTTCTTGTAGTCCCAGCATATAGGGATAAGCTAGTGCATAATTGGTCCATATTTAACTAAATATTACGAGAAAATACACCTGTCAATGTGTTTCCTCTGACTGTGGGGTGGGAGCCTACTTCAATGTAGCCAATGAACCTTGACCTTCAATGTAGTTCAATTTTATAACATGTAAGGTAGGAAGTGGTTGGAAGGCTAGTAAGTTAAAGAACATACAGACATTTAATTCAAAAGTAGATTTAAATTAAGATATTATCCTGAAATAGATTGTGGATACTTAATACATTTAGAAAATGCAAGGAATATTTATAGAATCAAGTAGAATAGAACTTATTTAGAATTTGCCAATACAACACACAAAAAGAACAACTTAACGCAGCACCTGTGGCTCAACGGGCTAAGGCGCCAGCCACGTACACCTGAGCTGGCGGGTTTGAATCCAGCCCAGGCCCACCAAACAACAGTGACGGCTGCAACCAAAAAATGGCCGGGAGTTGTGGCGGGCGCCTGTAGTCCCAGCTACTTGGGAGGCGGAGGCAAGAGACTCGCTTAAGCCCAGGAATGGGAGGTTGCTGTGAGTTGTGATGCCACAGCACTCTATCCAGGGTGACAGCTTGAGGCTTTGTCTCAAAAAAAAAAAAAAAAAAAAAAAAAAAGAACAACTTAACGTTGTAATGAGCTTGCAAAAGTAATCTAATAGTGAACATCGATATGTAAATATGATTTACTAAAATATGAATGGTGTAATAATTTATTAGTGCACACAATATACATGTCTTAGAGCAAAAATATTGTGATTAGCTGTGATTTATCAAAAGATATGATATAATCTCTAACATTAAAAAAATAAAATTTCATCAAGATAATTAGGGTTTATTAGACAAATGTTATGTTCAAAAGCACTGAGAAAGGAAACAGAATGGAAAGTTCTCAGAACAAGTATTTTAGAGTTATTACAGGGAAAATAGTATGAGGGAAGTGATTGACAAATAGAAATTATGTTATATGTTTTAACAGGTTATTGGCAAAATATTGAGGTATATTCATTCTACTAGGTAGAGAAGATACTCAAGAAATTGCTGGAAGAAAATAACTGAATGGAAACTTCACCATACTACTTCTTTAAAATAAGTGATTAAGTGTAAATTAAAAAGTATGCCAACCTAAGAATAAAATTCAATATTCACCTTCTTTATTGCTTTTTTATGACTTCTATCATGGCTAGGAATTATCAGACTGTTCATTTGCAGGTTTGCATTTATGAACCATTATTATAAATCTACTAATACTTCAATGCTTTTTTAAAGCTAAGATTTAATGCTTTTCCATAGACTCTCTAGGGAATATTTTATGGGCATTACATTGCCTCATGTACTGTGGACCCATATTGTCGGTACAGATATTGTTGAGATAACCACCTGGACACAGGTTACAGTCTGAGGTGTAAGGTAGGCGTACAAGGGAGTTGGCTGACCCTTCAGTGGGCTATAAAAGGTCATGAATTATTGCATCATTCTTTTATATCTCAGGCAGAAAATTCTAAAACCAACTCTACAGGGTTGTTGGCGTAGTCTTGGAGAAATTAAACTCCGGCTGCACACAGCTGTGCCAAATTGAGCTGAAGCGCCATGGGCTGGTTTTCTTAACTTCCTGTCTGCTTTGTCTCTCTGCTATTGTTCCTTTGTGTCACATCCTCATTGAATGACCAGCACTGCAGACCTTAAACCAAGCTGGCTGTGGGGGTGACCCACATTCTGATCACTGATAGTGCTTGTGGAGCTAGAGATGAAGTTCTGAGACGTGGGCTTTCTGCAGTTGGTAACAAAGAGACTAATTCCATTTTTGGCATTTTATTGCATGCTGAGAACTTAAGTTTACAGTAGGATTACAATTATTAGGACTCTCACAAGTGGAGGACTTGATTGAATTTATAGGTTCATGGTGAAGCTACAGCTTAACGGTAGTTATGGGATGTCAGTGGTATGGGGCAGTCAATGTTTGTTATAAAGATGGTAACACTAACTGGCCTGTGGCAATGGCTTTAGAAGCCTGACTGGGGGGAGGAGAAATGATCTCAAATTAGTCAAAATCAAGTGAAAGCATATTTTGTTAAAGAAATATATCTTAATGACAGTATTTAAAAGAACTCAAAGCTTTCTAATGTGATCAGTTCCCATTTATTGATTTTGTTGTTTCTGAAGTTGCCGTTAGGGTTAGGGTTAGGGTTGGGGTTGGGGTTAGGGTTAGGGTTAGGGTTGGGTTAGGGTTGATGCCATTAAGAGTTTGTCAAGCATCATGTGAATTTAGTTCCAATCTGTCAGGTCCTGGATGTAACAATAAAGGATTCTAATAATAAAGGTATCAAAAAATACAAATGAGATAGAATATATAATCTCGAGAATTCTTTTTGCCAAGGTCTTATATAGGAACGGAATGGAAACGTGGGACCCAGAATCTCCAGTAATATTTCAGGGGAAGAACCTGAGAATCTTGAACACGTAAATTTCCGTTGATCCTTTGAAAAAGCAGAACTTTCTCAGATGCTGTTAATGGCAGAGGAGAAAGTCAACTCCTTCACGTGGAAATCGTCCACAGTTCTCAGATGGAGTGAGTAGTTGCCTCACATTCTGTTGGAGTGGATTTTGAATCGGTTGGTCCAGGGAGGGAAAAATATAGGACTTGATAGTGAGTAATTTATTGAAATAAGAGTATGTGGCCATGATTAAGATTTAACACCTTGAGAAAAACACCTGGGACAAGTCTTAAAATGTTATAGCAGTAGTTTCATGAAGCTTGGAAATAAGGGTTGTTAATGTCAATTAGTTAGAAATTTTTGGAATTCTTTATCAAAGTATGAAAGAAGGGGTCAGACAGTTCTGAAACTACTAATGTTAGAATGCACTTATTAGAGAGACCACAGAATTTGACCATGCTCCCCAGGAGGACAGCATTCAATAAAACAGAAGGAACATATATGGCAAAACTTTATCCTTAAAAGTCCCACAGCTGCAGGTACTGGCAGTGATGTGGAGAGAAGGGAATACGTCTACACTGCTGGTGGGACTACAAACTAATACAACTTTTATGGAAAGTAAGACAGAGAATTCTTAAAGAACTAAAAGTCAACCTTCCATTTCTTCTTGCAATCCCATTACTAAGTATCTACCCAGAAGGAACCCACACACACATTTTGCCACAAGGACATTTGCACCAGAATGTTTATTGCTTTCCAATTGATAATTGGCAAGTCATGGAAGCAATCCAAGTGCCATCACGCCATGAATGGATAGACAAACTGTGGTATATGTATGCTGTGGAATACTATTCACTCCTAAAAAAAGATTGAGATTGTATATCTTTTGTGTTTCCCTGGATGGAATTGAAACACATTCTTCCTAGTAAAGTATCTCAAGCATGGATAAACATACCACAGTGGTTACAGAGTCAGCCACGTACACCAAAGCTGGGGGGTTTGAACCCAGCTCAGGCCAGGTAAACAACAATGACAACTGCATCAAAAAATGGCTGGGCAGGGCGGCGCCTGTGGCTCGGCAAGTAGGGTGCCGGCCCCATATACCAAAGGTGGTGGGTTCAAACCCGACCTCGGCCAAACTGCAAAAAAATAGCCGGGCGTTGTGGCAGGCACCTGTAGTCCCAGCTGCTTGGGAGGCTGAGGCAAGAGAATCACCTAAGCCCAGGAGTTGGAGGTTGCTGTGAGCTGTGATGCCACAGCACTCTACGGAGGGCAATAAAGTGAGACTCTGTCTCTACAAAAAAAAAAAAAAAAAAAAAAATGGCTGGGCATTGTGGTAGGCTTGGGAGGCTGAGGAAGAGAATCGCTTAAGCCCAGAAGTTTGAGGTTGCTGTGAACTGTGACACCACAGCACTCTACCAAGGACGACATAGTGAGACTCTGTCTGAAAAAACAGACAAACAAACAAACAGAATGGAAAAAAAAATATCCAATGTACTCAATACTAATAAGAAACCTTGTATATACAACTACACACCCACATGACAGAGAAAACACACATATAATCTAGCAAGGGCGGGGGAGAAGGGAGGGTGATTGGCAGGATCTCACCAAATGTGCATAATGTGAAAGTGTTCAGCACATCCCCGGGCGAAGGGCTTAATTATAACTTGAGCTTTATCTTAGAATTGAAAACAAGGTAAACTAAACATTCGTACCCTCATGTTAATTTTAAATAAAAAAAATAAATAAAAGTAAATTTGAAGAAAAATAGTACACAGGTGAGAATCAATCACGGGCATGTTTGAAAAGCTCGGTGCTGGTTGCCTTCGTAAACCAAAGTTAACAGTACGAGATGTGACCCTGGAGATGTATTCCCAGTTTTATTGGCAGTAATAGATTCTAAAGTTTCGGAAACCCTGGGGTTCCAATTAACTGACAAAGAAAAGAAGATGTAATTACCTTAATGGCAACAAGGCCTGACTGCCACCATGGGTTCCTTCTCCTGCCAGGGCCACTAGCAAGGCAGAAAGAATCTACTCCTCCTAGGGCCAGACACTTCTGCTCATTATTGATTATTTATGGAGAAATAATAAAAAAACAAGATCTGAGAGCAGAAGGCTGGCGTTAGCTCCTATAATCACATTTCCTAAATAGTTTCCAGACCTAAACCAAACCCTAGACCTAAAGTTGAAGAGAAAATGTATTCTTTGAGCAAAATCTCTGAAATGCCGAAATAAATATATAAGAATTTTTACCATCCTTCCCTAAAGTGTTCTACTGCCTTTAATCAAAAATGTGGAGACAGAGGTGGCACCTGTGGCTCAAGGGAGTAGGGCGCCAGCCCCATGTGCCGGAGGTGGTGGGTTCAAACCGAGCCCTGGCCAAAAACTGAAAAAAAAAAAAAAAAAAATGTGGAGACAAATTTATACCTTGTCATTTCAAGTCTATTTGTATTAAGTAAGCTCTGAGGTCAAAATGGTGCCAGAGGACCCACAATATGCCATTGAGGTCCTCTAAGTAGAGGTGAAGCTTATGGATTTCAAGTGGTAAATGGAATCTTGGCCTATGTCCACCTCAAGTGCTGTCAATGGTCTGTAGTCCTACCTTTCCTGTATTTTAATGTCTCATAATATATTAAATTTAATTAGAATAGATAGAATTAGTTCCTGACCCTAAAACCCAGGGATGTTCATGAACAAACAATCTAAGTAACTGTGACCTTATAAGAATAGAATGGCTATGGGTCCTGATGTTTTGAAATGTAAAGATAAAAATGTAATCACCTAGCCTAAAAAAAAAAAAAAAGTCTAAAGTAGAAAGAAGGGAAGTGAGAAGTTGGATTATAATTAATTAAGGACAAATTACTGTGATGAGCTATTTAGCCTGAATCTTTTCCATTCCTATAAGGGTGAAGTTTTTTCTTATAAAAGAACATGAAGGAGGCTCTGTGGCTTATCGTATTTATTGCAAATTACAAGCTTATTTTATTATTTAAGGGGAGTTTCAGACACCTCTTTACTGGTTCACATCCTGGGGGGCCTTCTCTTTATCCAGCACTGTGACCTCCGGCTGGATGGAGTTGGAAACTGATCGCCCTTCACCCCAGTTACAATGTCGTACGCGTCTATCATTTTTGCCTTGAGTTGTCTCTGTGGTCACTGAATGATTTCTCTGCAAGAAGAAGTTTAGCTATTCTACTTCTTATATAAACACAAAACTTATGCTTATTTGTTATGCTGTGTTAACTGAGTATTACAGAAGTACAATCTCAGTGGGTTGGGAGAAAATCCCTCTCCCATCGTGGAGATTATAACACAAGGTATGAATGTAATTCTCTCTTACCTAGCAGTCAATCACTGAGGAAATAACCCTTTTCTACCAAATTTTACAAGATGTCCCAAAAGTCACCCCTAAAATCTCCATACATAGGGAAAGTGGTAAACTGTGGCTAAACGTACTTTCATTTATAAAACATTCATTATAAAATTTACAAAGATGTAACCAAATTATAGAGAATATTTTGTAAATAAAGGTACATTTAGCTACAATTCCTACATTTTCCCCTATGTGTGGCAAATTTAGGGGTGACTCTTGGGACACCCGATATTATTCTTTAGCACTCTTACTTACCATTTTGTCAAGAATCGTGATTACAAAGTCAATGTGTTTTAACATTTTTTCCTGAGCATTGAGTAACTGAACACCAACACAAAGACAAATTCCTAAATTTAATTCTGACAAAATCTTATTTGTAAGACTTATGTTTTTTACATTGTAATATCTTTCATCTTCCTATTTTCATGTTAAGATGATACAGTATATTAATATTTGTTAAAAAATATGAATGTTTATAAACATGCATTGAACTATCCTTTATTAATATATTCACTTTAGGACATGATCTATGCGCCAAGATGTGAATTATAGTGAAATCATACATGATATGACTACATCAAAATGGAATACACAGAAACAAAAAGCTTTTTGCACTTCAGTGAAAATATTAAACGTAGTGCAATAAAAAATTGTGAGATCCTTTTAGCTGCCCAAGTGGACAGAGTTGAGCTCCCTGGAGGTGCCCTTGGGTAGAGTTATAGATTTCAAGGCTTCATTATGAGCTCTAGATTTCGACCTGTGGAGAACTGTATTAATTGTCTGTCTAGGGTCCTTTAAACAAATGATATAATGGTGTTTGGGGCCATTACTCTAACTTACCATGTCACTTTAAAGAGAGAAGATGAGGCAATTAGCCATAAACAGAGAGGGGAATGTGACTACCTCCGAGTGAATCAATACGTGTTAGTCTGCTCACACATTAGCCGAGGATATGTTAAAAACAATTTGGAAACAAAGCAGGATGAGTTCATATTACCAGGATAGGAATTAAATTCTACCTTAAAACTTTCCTTACAATTTAACTTATTTTCTTTTTCTATTTATTAGAATTTAGAATGAGAGATATGATTTATTTGTGTTTATAATATAAAATAAGAATTATAGACGATTCTTATATTTATAGTATATTAGGATAGAAAAAAAGGCAGACTTCATTTTAAAGATGTTTAAAGTAAAGCTAAAGTGGTTAAGTGATTCTTGCATCTACTGGGCTTGTTTGAGGTGGTCTGGACACTGTTCACGGCGACCCAAAACTTAATACTTGTTGCAGATGGATGCTTGATGTTTCACGATATCCCTGGTTAATTTGGGAGTCATTTGATTCAGGTTTCTTGATTTTGATCTGTCCCACTGTCTTTCATGGAGCATAAAAATAGTAAAATATACCACACATGAAATTCACGACAGGTACCAGCCTGTTTCTAGAAAAATTTTGAGTAAATTAATTCCTCTTTTTTTCTTCTTACTTACTTTGAAGTTCTGCTTCTTAGTAGAAGGTGGCAGGATGTTGATAGGTCCCAGGAATGGAGAGATATGTAAAGACCCCTAAGTCCCTGGTGTCAGTCACCGCTCGATGTAAGAGATAAACACAGACCAAGGTAAGGCCTTTATAAAACTTGATAAAGGTGACATACACGTCAATGTTTCTAAACATAGTCTTTTTAATATTGTGTTAGAAGATTCTTTAAAAATAATTATTAGTAAACAGTTCAATGCTAAGAAAGTTGCATTTTCTGATTGCAAATGGGAAAAAGAGGTAAATTTTCTCATCGACTTCAGTAAATGAAGTAATATCATTTTTGCTGCAATGAAGCCATCTTTTACAGGAAGACAAGTCAGTAAGAACCATTAAATCTACTCAATACAGACGTTTTCTCAAGGTGAATACCAACAACTCCCTCTATTCGCTTTGAGAGTAAGTCAGTTTCAGACTATTAAAGACCAGTAGATGAGAATTCATTTATATATTAACCACAGTCCCCACTTCTCCACAGGAGGCAAAATTTTAAGGACCATTGTGTATAGCATAAAGTATGGATAGCACCAAACCCTATAGATACTGTGTCGTTAACCAGACATATGTCTACTTTAAATTAAGTGCACTGAGAGATTGAAAACAATGACCAATAATAAAATATAACAATTACTATAATAAAAGTCACATCAATACAGACTCCTTTCAAAATACCATATTGTCCCTTACTCCCCCTGTGTCTTGTAATGATGTAAGATGGTAAAATGCTTGTGTAACGAGATGTCCTGAGATGATGAAACAGCATTAGCCCACTGGTGACCTCGAATACAAGTCCCAGGATTCCACTACAGGCAGCTGAGAACTAGTTAGTTACTTAGTTAGTTAATAGTACTCATTAGGTTACCAGTAGGTAACTGGCCCTTGGTATATGCTGGGAGGGTGCACAGCACAAAGGCATGAATCATAATAATAAGAATTTCTTACTTAGCAGGTTACCGATCACAATATAATTCCATTTGAAGTCAAAATGTCTGTCTCAGAGTCTGTAGCTCAGTGAGTAGGGTGCCAGCCACATATACCAAAGCTAGTGGGTTCAAGCCTGGCCTGGGCCTGCTAAACAATGACAACTGCGACCAAAAAATAGCCGGGCCTTGTGGTGGGCACCTGTAATCCCAGCTGCGGAGGCAAGGGAATCACTTAAGCTCAGAAGTTTGAGGTTACTGTGAACTGTGACGACATGGCACTCTATCGAGGGTGACATAATGAGACTCTGTCTCCAAAAAATAAATAAATGAATAAATAAATAAATAAAGTCAAAATGTCTGAGAGAAATATCAAGAGTATATATGTGCTTTACTTAATATTTTTAAATGATACACCATTACATATTCACTGATTTAAAAGCTATTAAGTTTGGTAATGGCATCAAAGTGTCAATTCCTTTAAAAACTTCAGAAAATAAAACACTGTCCCAAATGACAAGCTTCGATGAAAGTCAGTGTGAAAATTTCTACAATTCCCCCATAACTTCCGTCAGTTAAAAAAAAACAAACAAAAACTTGGAAGATTTCAAAAGTTTATTAAGAATCACAAGTATTTTAGAAATAAAGTTTGATTAAAAGTAGAAAGCTGGAGGTCTTTTTATAAAGAAAAAAACGCATCACTCCAAATTGTATAAAAAGTCAGCACATTGTACCCCATAAATGCATTAATGTACACAGTTATGATTTAGTAATAAAAAAAGAATGAGGCAAAGCAATGAGCTTTTAAAAGGCCCCGCGAGGATGTAATTCCCAATTTCCCTCGGGTTCCCTTCCTGTGTCTTTTGCTGTCACACATACACAGACGCTAAGTAGAATGGGTTGTTCCGTAGCCTCCACCTCACTTTCTTAATTATTGCGTTAAGACATTTATACTCTACCCTTAATAGATTTGACATGCACCCTTGCAATGTAAGCATTCCAAATTATATATAAATCAGCACATTGTACCCCATAAATGCACTAATGTACACAGTTATGATTTAATTAAAAACATCATTAAGGAAAAAAAAGAATGGGTTTTTCACTTGAGTGCAAAATTATAATTTCTGTAAAGTGAAATCATAGAGGTAAATGCTATCACCTGCAGCTTTCGTAAGAATGTCCAGTGGGGATGACAGGGGTTTCTCTGTTGGGATTTCAACACTGCCATCCATGGAACAGAATGCTTTAGGCAATTATCTTATTCATACTTCAAAAATACCCTATTCCAATAAAGGCCTCAAATTAATATTCTTCTCCTCCCTTAAGTTCAAAAAACAATACCTCCTTTGAAACATCACATTTTGAAGAACTTGCAAATGTGCATTACCTGGAAGCTCATCATTTGTTCAGTCAGAAAATAAAAAATGATCTAAAGGCAGCTTTCTGCAATTAGATTGTTTTACTTCATCAGGGGCCAAGAGAGAAAAAGGGTGAGCTAGCATAGGAAGTGACAGCATGATCAGTAGGTTGCTACTGGAACACAGAAATAGGTTCAAACAGTTTGAAATTGGCTTCTATGTGTCTTATGTAACAGACGACCTTTCTTTTAACTTTTCGGCATTGCATATACTGATATTTGAGACAGCACAACTTAATAAATGAAGCACCTTTTCATATAATGCTCTTTCGGAGTTTAAATAGCACATTATTTGGGTGCTAACTATTTAACAATGCAATATATTATACCAAAATATTTTGGTACAATGCAATGAACCAACCAATGTGAATAATGGAAGGTGTGCACACGTTAATTTCTGATTTGAGTCTTTAATAATAATTTACTGGGAAAAGTATGTGAGAAATTACCAGTTCAAGTCCCTGAGTGGTGAAACATGAGCTTTCAAGCATCCGAAGTGAAGAATAAGAACATCAGCAGAGGCCGGTTACTAGAGACTCCTTATAAATGAAACTTAGAAATTAAAGTTTATTTTGTGGGTGACAGAGCTCACTGAATGCATATTAAGTTAAAGACTGTGTTTAATTTGAATATTAGAAAGATCGCTCTCCTGGAAGAGGAAATAATGGATTCAGACATGGAATCACTTGGTGTTTCTTTTAATAATGCTTCCAGGCTACAGGAAGGATTTATTCGTGGCTGATCAAAATGGGGTCACAGAAAAGGATGCAACCTTAAGTGGTGACTGTGTGCTTATGCTTCCAGCAAAAAGTTTTCCTTCTCCCTTTTATGGTGCAAACCAGCTTTTTGGTCAAAGGGGTTCGCTAAGGGCTACATATCTCTTCGATCCCTTTAAATTTTGGTAGGAACAGGGTAACACGAATGAAAGTTATTTTCGCACCATGGCAGACTGCTTGTTGGATGAACGCAGAAGACTTAAGGTGCCTCCACATTTGTGGAAAAACAAGTTAGAAGGTACTTTAAGCTCTGAATCAGCACAGGCAGGGCTGTCATTGGTTGAGTAGATTTTTTATTATTTTAGAATTTCTGTTTTGTTGTTTTACATTAAATGTTTTATCCTAAATAATAAAGGGTTTATGATCAGCATAACTTAGGAACTTCTCAGATGTAGAAATATGTGTCAGTGAGGGTTTGGGGGAATTACGGTATTGGAGAGCATTCCCAGATTGAGCTGGGAACAAAATTCCCATTTCATTTCTGTGGACTGGGCTATGTATATGAAAATTACTATGGAAATGAATAAAGGAATTTCCTTTCACTCTCAATTTTTAGAAAGACTTCTTTCAAATTTAATGTCAAGCTGAATTTTTAGTCGATCATTCTGCTCGAATCAGTTTGATGTTAAATCCTGAGTGAGGAAGTACCTGCTGTGATTTTCCTTTACTTAAAGCCAACAAGTCACGCTACTTCAGTTTCCCATACACATACTGACAAAAGACACAAGAACTCGTGTCAGAGACAAAGGCTGAACCAACTGTGTCTTGATCTTGGACTACTCAGCCTCCAGAACCAGGAAAAATAAGCTTACATTGTTTGTAAGCTTCTCAGTAAATAATATTTTGTTACAGCATCCCAAATAGATTAAGACAGAGGACCTTGGCTCTGAGAGTAAAGGGAATAAACAAGAGGATTGATCAAATAAGTAAATTGGGGAGAAGCCAATTCTCTCGTTAAAGGTTCAATCATTTCACTCATGACCATATATTGTAAAGGAAAACACTAGAATAAACCTTTTGCTGTTAGACTAAATTTTTGTTTATCAATATATACGTATAGTTTTCAACACATACAGTGAAATATAGAATAATGCATATTTAAATATGTTTATATAATTGAAACCCTCAGCTCTATCTATAAACAAGGCCTATGAGCATCAATTCTCAATAGCAGTGAGCACTCTTAACAACCAAATTTAGTTTCCAAATATCCTTATTAGTTTCAACTTACATATTACTGGCAAATATATCATAGAACAATGACTATCGACCAGTGTGCGGTGGCACACTGGTGTGCCCTGAGAGGATTTTAGGCGTGCCGCCAAAATTTTTAAAGATCATTAATTAAATCATTTTTGAAAGAAGTTCAAAGCACAATTAAGTATATTCTTTTTTTTCATTTTTTGTTCAACATAATTTAAATGTGCCGTGGAAGTTTAACTTAAGGGTCAAGGGTTCCGTGAGGGAAAAAAAAAAAGATTGAAAAACTTTGTCATAAAATAATTTTCTGTTTTTTTCTAATTACATCCCCTGAATTATTACCTAATGTAAAATTTTCCCATGACTAATGTGATTCACTTTGATCACTGAATAATGTTCTGCTTGGAGAAGTTCTCCAAGAGGTTCAGAGAAATATCCTATTCCTAGAATGATGAAAGTAAATCTTTTTGTAAAAGAAATTTAGAAGATTCCCAAAGAATAATTACAGAATGACAGAAGAACAAAGATAAGATTCCCATTGGCTAAAACTGGAATAATACGGGCATCACTATAGATAATAATGGTAAAAGATTATAACCTACTGAACAGGTTATAACGATGTATAATTTCCTTACTGATATAAATTGACTGCACACATGAAATAAAGGAGAAACCAGAAAGCAGTATTAGTTGCATAAGCCAACTAATCCATTTTGAAGTAATGAGGAAATTAGAAAATCGTCATTTGGCAACTGTTACATTTAATTCAGGCAAAAAATTTCAACAGTGGCTAACAATAGTGTAGTATATTGGAATGAGGAGTAATAGTTACACCATCTCCAACTATGGTCCTGCAAAATATTATTAAAACAAAAGAAAAATAAGAATAACTGCATTAGAGAAATAGCATATTTATCAAGTGGTCAAGGTTAATATCACCGGGATAGAACAAAACCATGCTGGGTGCTACTTCATAGAATGACACGAGAAAAGTAGAAGATTCTTCTGTGATATTTTTGATAAAGATATAAAACCTAAATTAAATCGTATGAAAATATTGGCTGGGCATTGTGGCTGTCACCTCTAGTCCTCACACTTTGGGATGCCACGGTAGGAGGATTACTTTAGGAGCTTGAGGCCAGCCTGGGCAGGAACGGGACCGGTCTTGACATAGATATAGAAAAGAATTAGCCATGTGTGGGGGTGCAGGAAGGATCACTTGAGCCCAGGAGTTTGAGGTTGCAGTGAGCTGTGATGGTGCCATAGCACTGTAGCCTGGGCAGCAGAACAGAACCAGACTGTATCTCAAAAACAGACCAAAAAAAAAAAAAAAAAAAAAAAAAAGGACAAATTACAAAATAACTCACCTATAATTATTTAAAGTGTCAGATACACAGAAGTCAAAGAAAAACTAAGAACATGTTCCAGGTTGAAGGAGACTAAACAGATGGATGTGAAACGAAATGAGTAACCCTGGATTAGATCCTTTTCCCATAAAGGACAGAGTGAGATAACCCTCAAACTTGAAAGGGCCCCTAGGTTACAGGACATTAGTGTATCATTGTGATACCGGGGTCTTCAGTACGTTCTTGTTCTCCGTGATTCAAAGCCCACAGATCAGTGGTAAGACAGGATTTATTCACAGAAAAAAAAGTATACTAAAACATCAAAGCTCCTGCCAGAGAGAGCCCAGGTGGGGGGGAACAAGTTCTCTGCCCAGGGGTATATGTATTTTTATAGGGTTAAATGAGTCCTCTGCAGTTACATTTAGCCTGGACTCCGTAGCAAATGAATAGCTACAATCCCTTTCATTCCCAGGCCTAGGAAACTTACATGAAATTGACCAGGCCTAGGAAACTTACATGAAATTGACCTGGCTAGGAAACTTACATGGAATTGACCGAGTCTCGGAAACTTAGGTGAAATTGACCAGGCCTAAGAAACGTGTGTGAAATTGACCAGGTAGGAAACTGGCATGAAATTGACTAGGACTATAGGAAACTTACATGAAATTGACTAGGCCTCGCAAACGTGGGTTCCCTGTTCATTTGCAAGTGGGAGGGGAAGGAGCCCTAAGGTGCTGGAGTCTCCCCAGCTGGTGTCTGGCCCCTCGGGCTACTTGCGCCTTCTACGGCCCCCCTGCCTACCCTCCAGCTGCTGCCACCACACTAACACTACCAGGGCTGAGGAGGCAGGTCCTCCAGCTCAGGTCGGCTCAGCTGGCTAGGGTGCCACCTGTCCTGTATCAACTGTTAATTTTCTGATTTTTATGGTTATATTCCTATAACAGGGGCCCGGTTGGTAGGCAGTACCAACCACAGTATTTAGGAACGATGAAGCATCATGTTCACCAGAATCTCTCAAAAACTGTTGTATGATTCTTGCAACACACACATACATATATTTAACTCCTTCCACTTAAAAAAATAATGACTGCTTAGTAGCATCTACAGCACAGAATGACACTTAGGATGTTTTTATCCTAAAAACCTGCTCTCACCATTTTTATTATTCTGAAATGTTGTATTTAACAACATTGCTTTGCTATGCTGTTTCTAACATTTGGTAACACAGTAATATAAGGCATCAATGTAAAATGTAGTCAGCTGGAGACAAATGCTTCTAAATTCCTTAAAGAGAGAATTATTTGCCTTCTAACTCTGCATTTCCAAAAGCAACTACTGTATAAAGCAAAGAGACTTTCATATATCAGTATCTTTTGGTCTCCAGTAAGCCAAGAAAGATTCTCTGAAGGCAGGTACCTGAGGTTGTTCTTGCTGATTGAACAAATTTGTTGCAGTCTCTGGATTTTCTGAAAGTCTTTTTGGTCAGTGAGTTGCATTTGAGGCCATTTAAAAGCAATGAATGGGTTTCCTATAATATTTGGAACCAACCCTGGTAAGCCGCAGTGTCGGTCTGTATCCACCTCCCTCACTCCATTTCCTCAATCACCTCCCAGTTCATTAGCACTGCTTGGTAAATGCTAAAGGCAATGGAGTGCATGCTTATAATTTGTGTTCAAATGGTAAAAATGACCTCAAAGGTACAGAGTTATTTTGTGTTTCTTCCACCTTTGAAGTCATTATTGCTTAATTTTTCACTGTTGCCTAAGTGCCACAGAAACATTAGTAGTAGATTTATGATCGCTAATGTGGTACTTAAAGTCCAAATGTAAAGACCTCATCAAACCGCGGGTATTTGCATATACATTGCAGATAATTAAGTGGCTGGTAGGCAATGCTCCCTTCTCCCTGCCGTTGGGGAATTCATAGATGATAGGATATTTAATATAATACATTTCTCAGAATTAACTCCACATTAAGAAGGCCTGGGTCCACATATTTCAGAGTTTATAGAGATTCATTTGCAATGCTGCTACTCTCCTCTTTGCATTAAGGTAAAGATAAAATTGAGTTACATTTTATACAAGACCTGTAAGTGGCAGGCATAAAAGGATTTCTTTGTTTCACTTTGCTTTAGTAAATTTAACCGTCTCTTTTGATCAATTTGAGCTGATCATATTTGCTTAATAATGTCTAGAGAATTCACACTTTCTATAATAATTAATTTACAAAACGATTGGCATTGTGAAAATAAAATGGAACAAGGAAAGGGGAGGTTTATTTTGTTTTTAAGCTGGTGGGCAGTGTTTCTTAATTGGATGTAGTTTGGCTGCACTAGGTCATATGCGTTAATCTTTCAGAATAGTGAAACAAAGCATTTATTTTCATGTTGTAAAGTTCACAATGTATTTGCAAAGGCATTAACTCATTTGATACTCAGAGCTCCGTGAGCTTCATAACTGGGGTCTAGATTTTCAGCTGCAAAGTGCTGTTTTTAAAAATCAAATGAGATGAGTAGTATCTATCCTTGTTTCTAATTTACATGTTTTTAACATGTTTGATACGATCCCATCTATTCCATCTCAAACATGTTAAATCATGTATAGAATCTGACAGCACACAATATTATTTTCCCATCCTTTATGCTACTTCATCAAGTGCGTGCCTGTAGATAGCAACAACACTTTTTATATGTTGAATAAAAAGACAATCACGGAGCCTTACCTTTTAGTTTTATCATTTTATAAAAATTCTTGGTTTTATTTGTTTAAGTCTTCTCTGAGACGTCAAATTTTATTCAACAGATGTTTACTGAGCTCTTACTTTGAAATATAGGAAGGGAGTAAAAACATCCTGGAAGTGTGTTCTTGTTCTTTTTTATTACTGGGCACTATTTGAAGCCACAGTAACTTAACAATGGATGGAAAGCAGAGCTCAGGGACCTATGAAAAGTTGTCCACTTTTAAAGATTGTGGAACCATGGAATTACTTACATTTTTCATACTTTTTTGGAGGAATAGGCTCTACAGTACACCATGCAACTAATAATCCCATCGACAATATTGAGCTGGATTTGGGGAAAATACATATCTATAAGTTTATAACCAGAGTTTGAACAAAGCTTCAAGTTGAATAAAATACGCAGTAAAATCTACACAGAGCACAAATAATATGATGAAAATAGCTATATTCTGGCCAAGAAGGAGGGAAGCTGTTGCCACAAACTCATTAATATAGTATTTCAACAATTATATTTATAACTTGTTGTTTTCCTTATTATAAATCTGACTTCCTCATACGGCATCTTAAACCGGCAGACCCTGCCTTGGTGAACTAAAAACAAAATAGGTAGAAATAAATCCAAACACAACCTTTACCACCGGCACAACCACCACAAACAATGACAACGGTGACACCAGGGACAGTGACAGCAGTGACATCAAGGATGGTGACAACAGTGACACCAGGGACAGTGACAGCAGTGACAGCAGGAACAGTGACAGCAGTGACACCAGGGATGGTGACAACAGTGACACCAGGAATGGTGACAACAGTAACACCACCAAGAAAACATGAACTTTTGCTTCTTTTTGCAGATATTTCAAAACAAGTTGAAGTTGGACCGATGTGCTGGATGGGGACAGTGGCTGTTTTGAGGTAGAGAATGGCCCTGACGTCACCTTGATTTTGGACTTCTAACCTTCAGAACTGTGATCAAGTAACATTAAGTCATTTTAAGCAACCTCTGTTCCTGATACTTGGTGTTGGCAGCCTTAGGTAACTAACACAATAATAGCGACTATTCCATAAATTTGTGAGAATTAAGTGAGCGTCTTACCTAGGTGAAGGACTTCAAACATCAAGAAATATAATTAGTCAATAAAATTAAGCTCTTATGCTTAAAGGGAGGCACTTCCCTTGTCTGACATGTCTGTCTTCACAACAAGTGACATACATATATTGTGACCTTTTTGTCATGGTGTAATAAATGAGTTATGGAGAACTATTTAATAATGAAAAACATTTAAGGTTTTACGATAATGGGATTTCTAGGGTTAGGATGGCAAGTAAATATATTCCATTATAGTTCTTGGTAAAAATAAAGAAAAAAAAACAAATTTTATTCTCACACAGAGGACTTGATATGTCTTCTGTAGTGAAGTAAAAAAATCATTGATAATTTAGGAAATAATTAGTGGCCTGCAACGGTGTAAGTGATGCCGGAATGTCAGGCTCTTGGTCTCGGCGATTCGAAGAAGGAATCGATGGACCACAAGAGTAGTGGTAAGTCAGAATTTATTTATAAGAAAGGAAAATTAGAAGTATAAGAAAAACCAGACCTCCAGGCAAAGAGGACCCAGGAAAGGAACAAGCTCTCTTGTTCCCTCTGAGGTCCCGCCGAGGTCTGTTTGGAGAGGAACAAGCTCTCCTGTTCTCTCTCTGACGTCTTGCGGAGGTCTGCTTCTGAGCTCTTTGCTCAGGGGTTTATATAGTCCCAGGGAGTTGTTTTGATGGAACTTCTTAGGGCGTGGGTCTTCGTCAGTTACAACCAGCTGTCCAATAAAGACCCAGGCCCTGGAAACTGACATGATATTGACCAGTCAGATGTGCAGGAAGAGCAGACAGCAAGGTGCCATCCATGAAATTTACCAGCAAGACGAGCACGGGAAGGAGACAGCAAGGCACCAGTGTCTTCCGCACAGGTGTCCGGCCCTTCCGCAAGCTGGTTCCTCCATCCGCCACAGCATCAGCGCGGCCAGGGCCAAGGCAGCAGTTGTCGGGCTGCCTTGTCCTGCATCAACAGGACTGAGAGACGGGCCAAAGGATATAGAATTATATACAGTAGTCAGATTTGCTCCAATTTGCTTTTTCTTCCTGCTTCTTAGTCCTGAGATAACATACTGAGTTGGTTTTTTGTTTGTTTGTTGGGGGTTTTTTGAGGCAGAGTCGTGATACGCCACCCTCAGTAGAGTGCTATGGCATCAGAGCTCACGGCACCTCAAACTTTTGGGTTTAAGCAATTCTCTTGCCTCAGCCTCTGGAGTAGCTGGGACTATAGGCACCTGGCTACTTTTTTTGTTGCAGTTGTCATTGTTGTTTAGCAATGGGGCTGGGCTCGAACCCACCACCTTTGGTGTATGTGGTTGGCGCCCTACTCACTGAGCTACAGGTGCCAAGCCTAACATATTGAGTTTTTTGCTTTTTTTTTTTGAGACAGAGTCTCACTTAGTAGCCATGGGTAGAGTGCCGTGGTGTCACTGCTCACAGCAACCTCCTACTCTTGGGCTTAGGAGATTCTCTTGCCTCAGCCCCCCAAGTAGCTGGGACTACAGGCACCCACCATAACGCCCAGCCATTTTTTGTTGCATTTTGACTGGAGACGTGTTCAAACCCTCCACCCTCGGTATACGGGACCCGTGACCTACCCATTGAGCAACAGGCACTGCCCAACATATTGAATTTCAATAGATAAATTTTTTCATTTAAAAGTGGGCACTGAAAACAATTTAGAAAATATTTACCCCAAAGTACATGTCTCTGACTTATTTTGAGATGGCTGCTCCAGAAGTAACATTACAAAAGCATGCCAAAATGCTTAGTTCAATCTATACATTATATGACAAAAGAAGTGTGATTGGAGATTTGTCTCTGATTCTAAGATTGATGGAGAAGACCTGCAAAAGCCTTAAGGCTCAACAAAGATTGCTCAGCTTGGCGCCCAAAGCACAGTGGTTATGGCGCCAGCCACATACACCAACACACAGGATTGAGCCCGGCCCAGGCCAGCTAACCAACAATGACAACTGCAACAAAAAATAGCTGGTGTTGTGGCAGGTGCAGGTAGTCCCAGCTACTTGGGAAGCTGAGGCAAGAGAATCACTTTAGCCCAAGAGTGTGAGGTTGCTGTGAGCCATGACGCCACAGCACTCTATAGAGGGTGACATAGTGAGACTCTGACTCATCAACCAAACCAAACAAAACAAAACAAAGATTGCTCAGCTCACTAGCCCAGGTGACTGCTAAATGGTTTTACAACCCAAAATGACTTTGTGTCATTTCGAAGAGGACAGATTGGCTGGGAGGCAAAGGCCGGTGGATTGCTTGAGCTCAGGAGTTTGAGAACAGCTTGAGCAAGAGCAAGACCCCCATCTCTAAAAATAGCCAGGTGGACACCTGTAGTGTGAGCTACTTGGGAGGCTGAGGCAGAGAGGATCACTTAACCCCAGGAGTTTGAGGTCGCTGTGAGCTATGATGCTACAGCACTCTATCAAGGTTGACAAAAGTGAGACTCCGTCTCAAAAAAAAAAAAAAAAAAAGAAGAAAGAAAGAAACCAGTTGAACCTCTGTTTACTTCTTTACCCTGGAGTTTTTTTTCTTTTTTTGAGACAGAGTCTCACTATGTTGCCCTCAGTAGAGTGCTATGGCGTCATAGCTCAAATCTCTTGGGCTTAAGCTATTCTCTTACCTTAACCTCTCAAGTAGCTGGGACTACAGGCACCTGCCACAGCACCCAGCTACTTTTGTTGTTGTTGCAGTTGTCATTGTTGTTTGGCAGTCCTGGGCCGGGTTTGAACCTGCCAGCCCCGGTGTAGTTGGCCAGCACCCTAAGCACTGAGCTACGGGCTGCCAAGCCTGAAGTAGTATTTGAAATGTCTTCCAGGTCCTGTATTCCAGATCAGGAATTTACTCAGTTGGCCTTGGTATCTCCACTCAAGATGGCCCTCTCGCTTTTTCTAGGCCCTCGGCAGATGACCTTTGATCTCTGTCATGGCACGTCTGGCCACCTCTTGAGCTACACTATGCTATACTCTGTACTGCTTAAAAGGTCCCTGGCCTGCGTCATGAAACCTGCAATACTGGTTCCAGCTGGTGACCAGGTTATCCTCAAGACTTAGAAGAAAAGACTTGATGAACAACTCAAGGGAAAGTGGACTGGCTCTCAGGACATCCTGTTCACAACCCCTACAGTGGTCGAGATGTCTGGATTACAACATTCCCGTATTAAGCCTTATCCCCCTGAGAAAACCAAGGAACTCAAGCCCAACCAGTGGACTGCAGGACCCTATGGAGACAAGGATTAAGAGCGTCAAATTTCAGGGATGGGAAGTATATTGTTCTCAGACATCTATGTTTATTGTTGTATTTAGTGTGTAAGTTTGTTAGTTTTTGCTAATTGTGCTGTACATTGTTCGCGGTGTAACTTTAAACCTATCCCTCACCCTGGTAAGTTTGATCCCTGGACAGATGCAGGAAATCGTAGTATGATTTCCATTTCAAGTCTATTTCATAGGTATGCAATGTAGTAAGGGGAGGGGAGGATGGCAGCACATGTGGTGAGAATAAGGTGAGTCAGTCAGGCTAGGGCCAAGACAGGGACAAGTTCATTTAGGTCCTACCTGACTTTCACCTCATTTCTTCCATTTTATTGTTTTGCAAATTTAGCTTCCATCCAAAAGATGCCTAGCTGGAGTTTTAGGAGGATTAATTTAGGAGATTACCTTTTGAATTGGAAATGTTGTAATAGGTCACTGAGTTACACTGATTATGATTTAAAATAAGGGCTACTGTGGTCTTTGCTTTGCACTTTCACTATAAAACTGTGGTTTTGAAAATGGAAGAACAAAACTGTCTTGGAGAGAGGCTGCTCTCCCTCGTCTCTAGAACTGTCCGCCTTCTGACAAAGTTTGGTGGACCTAAAAAAAAAACAGCATCTATTAAACTGATTTGCCCAAAATTGGACACAGGATCAAAGCTTGGGCCAATTTCTTTCTAAGAAATGCTCACTTGATACATTTTGGAATGACTTCTACATGACAGGAAATGATGAAGTCTAAAATTATCAGGAAGATAAACTATGTCTTGAAGTGATACTGCTCCAAATTTGTTATTTTGCCTTTGAGGGAAAAATATGAAGTCAGAAACTCAGTTGCCCCAGGCAATTTTCTTTCTCAGAACATTGCAGAAGTCATTCTCGAGGCCACAGCCACATCCTCAATGCCTGTATAAACTGAACTGAAGAATTCTTGGGCAGGTCAACCTGCAATTTTATCTCCCACAAATCTCTGGGAAAGCTGGCTTTGTCTAGATGGGCCTTCAACTGCCCTAGAAGCTTCAGGTGGTAAACTGCATTTGTTGTGAGACATTGTCAAGGTTGATTGCTTTGAACTGGAAAGCAATCCTGTAGGGGTGGGTAAGGCAGCATCACAGGATCAAGTCCAGACCCCTTGGCTCAGCATGCAAGTACCCTGCCCACCTGTCAGATTCCTGGCCTAACACTCCTATCTCCTGCTCCAGCGGCCATTCTCCCTCCTAGAATGCCTTTGTACTTGCTGCACCCTCTGACTCCCCCACTTCCATGCTTCCCTGGAAAATTCCTTCTCCACTACCCTCATCACTTCTGCCACAGTACAGAATCTCTGGAGGTAGGGCCACAGGGGAACCATGCTTTTAAAAAGTTCCCTGGGCAATTTGAGTGATCAGCCAGCTTTGGCAACAACAATGAAAACACAAACAACCCTTCCCACCATTTAAACTCTCACGCTGGTTTCTGTTCTACTGTCTTATGCATGGGAGCTTTTATTCCATAACTTGAATGGGGATGGAGTGGGGGGAGATGACGAAGAAAAACAGGAGGAAAAACACGGTGAGAAGAGACCCGGACAGAGGGGAGGGAGTGGGGCATTTCCTCCAGCAGGTTCCTTGGATGGCTTTTGAGTGTCCATGGAGCAAATGTTTTGAAGTAGTTCACGGAAATATCCGAGAGGAACTTTGTGACATGCTGAGCATAAGCCGAGATTCAGGGCCCAGGGGACCAACTAGGGGACAGAGGAGCCCTTCTCCCACTCCCCAAAGACACTGGGAACATTGAGGGGCAGCTCTTGTGATGGCAGCGATAGTAGGACAAGTAGCTCTGAGGTAAGTAGCTCTGAGGCAAGAGCTCTGAAGCTCTTTCTGCAAGTAGCTCTGAGGCACCAGAATGACCTTGTGGGAGCCAGAGGTAGAGAGGAAGGTCAAGATGCCGTGGCTATGAGAATGCTCCTTGTACTACAGGGACTATAACTGACTTAGGGGTCCAGCTGCTGGCTTTGACCTCCACCCCACATGTGCACCAAGGCCAGGCCTCCCCATAGCGGAGCATGGGGGGCACATAAGACACACCTGCTCACAGGAGGCAGACAATTCCTTTGTTGGCTGACTTTGACTCTGTGATTTGAATTAAACAGACATTTGTACACCCATGTTCACAGCAGCATTACACACAATACCCTAAAGGAGAAAACAACCCAAGAGTCCACTGATGGCTGAATGGATAAGCCAGGTGTGGTAAATACATGCAATGGAATATTATTCAGCCACAAAAAGGAATGAAATATCAATATATGCAACAATGTGGATGAATCTTGGAAACATTATGCTAAGTGAAATAAGCCAGATACAGCAGGACAAGTATCGTATGATTCCACTTAAATGAATAGGCAGATTCATGAAGATAGAAAGTAGAATATGACAGGTCACGGAGCCAAAGATGAAAGATTATTCCAAGGTGCCAGATGAAAGGCAAATGGAGGCCTGCTTTGTGTAATTAAAATGGTTTTATTCCACTTGGGTGCAGGTGGGGTAAGATTTCCAACCAGCTGGGAAGAAATCTACAAGTGGGTAATGGCGAATGCGGGTTTTAGAGGCCAGGAAGGCGGGTTTGGGACATCCCCTTTCCAGGTTTGGACATTTGTTGTAAGGGTAAGGTTGGCCCATTTACCTTTCCCAGGTGGGACATCCAGTGGGGTAAGGGAGGGGGTTGACCCATTCAACTTTCTTAGGTGGGACATTTGGTGGGAGAGGGCAGGGGGTTGATTCTTTTAGGTGGGTCACCCCTATTTGGGTGGCGTTTGATCCTATCATCCCAGTCTTTTTTGTCTATTGTAAGAAGGTGGGATGATGGGCGTGGTATCTCTTTGACTACTTCCTACCTACGGGAGTAGGGGTTATGTGAGCTGCCTGTGCCTGTAAAGAGAATGGGAGGGGAGGGAATGAGGTAAGGGAGGGGCGTCTACAGGAACTCTAGCTTTTTTAGTCTGAGCTGGTTGCTATCCAGTAAGGTGAGAATGTGAGGAGTTGTTTTGGGGTGACTGTGTGGTTAATTGAGACATGAGGTGGAGGGTACTGGTTTGAAACTGAGAATGAGAAAATAATCATAATTAGTGACCTTATCAGACAATAACCAAAGAGGAAGGGCAGTGCCTGTGGCTCAAGGAGTAGGGTGCCGGTCCCATATACCGGAGGTGGCGGGTTCAAACCTGGCCCTGGCTAAAAAAACATAAGCAAAGAGGAAGATGGACAGTGAGAGGCAAGAGCCATTTGGAGTTGCCAGGGCTGCCAGCAATCCTGAAAAGACATCTAATACCCGTTACCAAGATCGCTGGCCATTCTTAGAGGATTTTTTACAAGGTAGTAGCATGGATGAAGTTGCTCCCCTGTTTGTTAGAGATCGGCTTACCTTCTATAAGCAAAAATCCCTAGAGTTCAGTTTTCCAGGACGGTGTCCAGGAGGCATTCTGATTTTCTGGGGGTCATTGGTCTTTTGCAAGTAGACTCAGGAGGGAATTTCAGCCATGTTCTGAGAGTGTCTGCACCGGATCTTCAGAAAGACCCGGGCAGCCAGACCTCTGCGGGCTGGACACGGTCTGGGAGGGGGCTGGATTTGGGGCACTGCTTTGCCCAGAAGCCTGGTTTGCTGCACTTAAAGCACGATCCCAAGGAAGATTTTGTTTTTTTTCAGAATGCCTGTCAGAGTTTTGAGAAGTAGCCGAGTTTTTCTTAAAGGTGGAAGCTTAGTTTGAGACAACTGCCACACTTTGAAGGCTAGATCAATGAGATCTCGCTGGGAGGTCTGAGGGTCCTGGGGGGAATTCCACCATTTTTTTTCTTACCACCTGCAGCAGAGGGTGGGTGGGGGGTGGTGGAGAGAGAGAGGTATGGGGTATTGTTTAAGGGAAGGATATTGTTGGAGGGCAATGAGAATGGTTGACTTGTGGGAGGTTATAGACAGAAGAAAGGTATCCCACACAGAGAAACTTCCCTGGTGTTCTTTTTTTTTTTTTTTTTTGAGACAGAGCCTCAAGCTGTCACCCTGGACCAAGTGCCATGGCATCACAGCTCACAGCAACCTCTAATTCCTGGGCTCAAGCGCGTCTCCTGCCTCCGCCTCCCAAGTAGCTGGGACTATGGGACTACAGGCGCCCGCCACAACGCCTGGCCATTTTTTTGGTTGCAGCCGTCATTGTTGTTTGGCGGGCCCGGGCTGGATTCGAACCCACCAGCTCAGGTGTACGTGGCTGGCGCCTTAGCCCGTT
>CAUYRH010006764.1:0-10046 GCA_963574655.1 Perodicticus potto
TACAATGAAGGAGGAAATTTTGGAGGCAACTATGGTGGTGGTGGGAACTATAATGATTTTGGAAATTATAGTGGACAACAGCAATCAAATTATGGACCCATGAAAGGGGGCAGTTTTGGTGGAAGAAGCTCGGGCAGTCCATATGGTGGTGGTTATGGATCTGGTGGCGGAAGTGGTGGATATGGTAGCAGAAGGTTCTAAAAACAACAGAAAAGGGCTACAGTTGTTAGCAGGAGAGAGAGCGAGGAGTTGTCAGGAAAGCTGCAGGTTACTTTGAGACAGTCGTCCCAAATGCATTAGAGGAACTGTAAAAATCTGCCACAGAAGGAACGATGATCCGTAGTCAGAAAAGTTACTGCAGCTTAAACAGGAAACCCTTCTTGTTCAGGACTATCATAGCCACAGTTTGCAAAAAGTGCAGCTATTGATTAATGCAATGTAGTGTCAATTAGATGTACATTCCTGAGGTCTTTTACCTGTTGTAGCTTTGTCTTTTTCTTTTTCTTTTCATTACATCAGGTATATTGCCCTGTAAATTGTGGTAGTAGTACCAGGAATAAAAAATTAAGGAATTTTTAACTTTTCAAAAAAAAAAAAAAAGTATTTTTCATCAAATCCTGAGAAAGGATGCCGGTAGCACTATGTCAGCTACAGAGGAGAGTGTCAGAGACACAAAATACAGTTTGCTCTGGAATACGTGAAGATGAAAATAAAATGATTGGACGATTAATTGGAAGGCAAACGTTAAAATCATTAATGCTGCTGCCTGTTGAGGAAAGTTGATCGACTGGAATGGAGAAATGAAGGAACATGAGTCACAGAGTCACAGAGAAACCTATGACAAGTCACAGAGAAACCAACGACAAGTCAACAGAGAAACCAATGCTGTGGCCAGAGAAACGTGATCAGTTTGGCCCCTGCACTTGGATTCTTAAGGAAATGAATAATAAATTCAAAACCTATTTTCAAAATTTGGAAAGCTTTTTCATTTTTATTATTTAATACATATTTTTAGTAAAAGATGGAGTTGATGACCTCCTTTGGGGAAAATTAAACCCAAGGATTGATTACAATCAAATAAAAATGAAAACGTTATGCCAAGTTAAACATGAACTCTTCCATGTAACAATATTTATTCTGCTACTATTGGTTGTATAAAATACCTAGATTTAAATTTTAAACCTTTTAAAAAGATTTAAAAATCTTTTAAAAATAAACTCTACTATTAATTACAATCATTATTAAAAATTAACAGTTTCAATTTATAGAAAGATTATTGGAATTCACTAAATTATAAAGCTTCAAAATATCTAGAGCAAAAGTGTACATAAAAATTCTAGAGAGATTTTCAGTGGTAGACATCTCACAGATATTAGTAGTTGAAACAGTTAAAATTTATAACATTTTAAAAATATCTAAAATGTAAAATTAAAAAGTTTGCTTTATTCTAGGCTGTATTTATACAAAATATTACTTAGTAAAATTGATTCAAGAAAGAATAAAAGGATACCTAGAAATAAACATAATAAACCTTTATGACTATAAAAGTATGTATTAATTTATTAAAAACATTATATATAATGTCCTCATAGATAAAAAAAATTTTGTAACATAAAGATGTCATTTTCTCCAAATGGATGGATTAATTTAATGTAATTCCAGTGGGATTGTTTGATGACTAATAGTAATGTAAGTACCCCTTAAAAGAAAGAATAGGTTATAAAACCAATTAAGACCATGTCACCCTAGCGATGGAATGAATAGAGGTATCAGAAAGACATAAGACAGTTGGTACCAAAGATCACTTGGGGGTGAATGGACCAGTAGGAAAATCATGCCAGGACAATCGACTATCCATTAAAAAATAAATGAAATGGGTTTTCAACCTCACGGCATGTATCAGAATGACTTCTTCATAGATTAAAAGCTTTAATGGTATGGATATGTTAAAACAGAAAATGGAAGGAAGCAAATGTACCGCCCTTCATAGTAGCAGAATAGGAGTGATTCGCCTGTGTGAGGGTTGAACTCAGAAATCAGAAAAATGGTGAGGGGCATATTGCAATATTATTTACTACACAATGGATGGGCAAAATTTAAAATGTCTGATAGTTTTGAATGTTGGATCACTGGGGGCTTTTATGCCATGCTCGTGGCAGTGAAACTTGACAGCAAACTGAAATGGTTTAGCCTCATCTTGAAAATGTGGCTCTTCCTGCTATCTCTAGCAATTTCATCACAATATGTGTAAAATAGAATCTGGAAGATGCATTTAGACACCTGTGCAAGGCCAGGCGTGGTGGCTCGCATCTAAATCTCAGCACTGTGGGAGTCTGAGAAGGGAGGATTGTGTGAGGCCAGGAATCTGAATCCAGCCTGGGCAGCGCAGTGAGACAACCTCTCTAAAAAGTAGAAAAATCAGTCAGGTGTGGTGGCATGAGCCAGATGTGGTGGCATGAGCCTGGAGGCCAGCTACTGGGAAGGCTGCGGTGGAGAGATCGCTGCAGCCAAGGTGTCTGAGGCTACAGTGGTGCATGTTTGAACCCCTGCACTCCAGTCTGAGTAGCAGTGTGAGGCCCCATCACTAAAAACAAATAAATAAACAAATTATGCAATCATTTGTTTGAGCAAAATCTGAAACTAACCTAAAGTTCACTCCACAAGAGATGGATAAATAACAGTGTGTCTTTTCAATGAATAAAATATTACAGAACAGTGAAAGTAGGTCAATACACCTATGTTAAAACTACTGAAGAAAGAAAAGGCAGTAATGGAAGCAGGAGGAAAAAAAAGAATGAAAAAGACAAATTAAAATAGCTGGCTGTTGAAGGGCGGAGGGGCAGGTGGGTGGGGAATGCACGTGTGAAGTTGATGTTTTGATGGTTTTCTGTTTCTTGCCCTGAATCATATGCCTTTATTTTGTTATGGACTTTATAGCTTATACAGACATTCTCATTTTTTTATATAAACTAGTATTTTATGCAATGTAAACAATTTAAAAATCACACAAAACATCATTTCCCTTCCTATTTCCAGCCCATAAAAAGTACCAGCACATAGTGGGTTATTTGTACCTTTTTAATAAACCAAAGGAAGACCATTAAAAGCATGTTTGAACATTTATAGTGGAAGGAGAAAGACTACACAAAACTTATAAAAAGAAAGAAGTAAATCATGCAGAACAATAAAGCATTTTGATAGAGAACCAGGCCCGAGTTAGGCCACGGAAGAAGCGTGTGATTGAGAGGCAGTTCTCTAACCACTGAGTCCACTTAACCTGACATCATTGCACTTATAGGTAATGAGAGCTGTGCAGCTTTGTGTTTATAATCTTAATATCTCCTTGGAAGGCCCAGAAGACAAAGGCCAAACAGAAGTATCATGAAAATCTAAGAGGCAGAATTTTTTGGTAAGACACGTCACAGGCCATTCAATTCATCATATAACCTTTTCAGACAAAGGCTGAAAGATTCTTTATAAATTATCAAATACCCTTTTAGGTTACTAAAGAAAACGTGTTAAACTTGCTTTTAGGTGGACTGATATTCTCAGTACCCAGATATCAATTACCCCATTTTTATTTTAGGGCAACAAAAGGAAGTTAAAATTAATAGCTGTGTTTGCGTGACCGCTATAGTTTGTGAAAAGCTTATAAGTAAATAACATTCATGTGATAATTCAGAGAAAAAGCTTTTATCAAATGGATGTATTTCTCTTGCTTGGTTTAAAAAACATTATTTTGCAGGAAACTCTTGGTCAGGTCACACAGAGAGCGGGAAAGTGCAGTGTAAAAATATTCTTCTCACACAAACTACCACATGGCGAAAGGGGTTCTCCTCACTGGCCAGCAGACCTTTACTCCACCGCAGACTGGCTGGGAGTCCTTCTCCAGACCAGGCTGCTTCTATTCACTCCCTGGCTTTTGGAGACCTAGCGGTATGAATTTGTGCGAGTTACTTAATTCTTCTGGGCCTTTGTCTCCTCATCTGAAAATGGAAAATGATAATAACAACTGCTTCATAGTTACTATGAGAATCAATGTCCAACACATGGTGGAAACTTTAAAAAATAGCAGTTCCACAAATGGTTTCATGGTGTCACAATCAACAAAGGATACTTTGCCAAATAGCAAACAATATTATATCTGAGCCTTTGTTGATATTCCTGATATAGTGGATGCCATTAGCATCAATCATAAAGAAAAAACAGCCCTGAGCAGGGACTGGCGGGGCAAGTGCAGGGTTTAAGGTCAGATACATGGCAGGAATGTTGCAGATTCCGAGGTGAGGTACATGGTGGGAATGTTGCAGGTCTGAGGTCAGGTACACAGTGGGAATGTTGCAGGTCTAAGGTCAGGTACATAGTGGGAATGTTGCAGGTCTGAGGTCAGGTACATGGCAGGAATACTGCAGGGTCTGAGATGGGGTACATGGTGGGAATGTTGCAGGTCTTAGGTCAAGTACATGGCAGGAATGTTGCAGGGTCTGAGATGAGGTACATGGCGGGAATGTTGCAGGTCTGAGGTCAGGTACATGGCGGGAATGTTGCAGGGTCTGAGGTCAGGTACACAGCGGGAATGTTGCAGGCATCCTGCACCTCCTACCATATCATCATCTCTACAGTCCACACTGATCAAAGCTATCAGGCTATTGAGAAATTCACTAAAACCTTGATTTACTCAGAAGCTTTGAAAACAGACACAGGACATGATCGGTAAACAAAATGTTCCAGGGCTCAGGGAGCTGGTGCAGAGACGGGTGGATAGGGCATCATGAGAGTACCATTTTCCCCCACAATTTTCTTAAATAATCCAGTTGTTTTCAGTTTGGTAAAGGGAGGGTAGGAGTAGAATGTTTTCCGTTGTCTGCTATCTGGGCAGGGACAAATTACCAATATCCTAAAATTTATTTACACCACAGTCGTGAATGGTGGTAAGACAAAGGGAAATCCTTTGGGGCTCGGTTCAGCCGCATAACAGAATAGAGATAAGTTTCTGTCATATTTAGCATTTTTTATGGCGAAAGCTGTAATTCTTCTTTATATTCTTTTTTTTTTCAAATTATGAATTATCCTCAATTCTTAGGACCAGAGATAATAGTTCATAGCACCTTAAAGTGTTGTACAACTATGATATCTGATTTTTATGCTATCATAAAAGTTAATTTATTGACAGAATCGTGGTGCGAATTGGAAGTCACATAAACTCACCCTTTCTTCCACTTAGCACCTACGTATAAAAGGAGTATAAAATGAGACCTATGTGGCACTAAAAATTAGGATGTGTCTATATGTCCACACTATGACTGTTCATGGTATTGACTTCAAGGATGTACTCAATTTTAGTACAATGTGAATTTAATAGTTATGATTGCTTATACTATTTTCTGAGGTTAGACTAATTCCTTTGGAAAAGGTCTGGCCACTGCAGATTTTGGATTCAATGTTTGTTCACTTTTAATCGAAATGTTACTACACAGTCTTTAAAAAGCTAGTCCACATGAAAACGTCATTTCCCGCCCCCTTCTTTCTCTGCACCCACCAACCCAGGAAGCAGGGATATAAAGCAGTTTCCAGAAAGCACGCAGAATATTATGATGGAGCATGATCTGGCTTTTACATCTCCAAAGCTGAGACATGCCTTTGCTAATGTAGAGGCAGCTGTGAAATCCTTACGTCGTATGCTAAATGCCACTTTTCACTTTTTGTGCTTCAACGCTCCATTTTTAATAGATCGTTTAGAGAGGACCGGCCTTCTCTGGAACCTAAACACACACCCCAGAGCAGGGCAGCACAGGCCAGTGGGGAGAGAATGCGGCCCACAAAGGTGGTCTTTGTGAGATGTGACGACACGCTGGTGTCTGTTCCTGAACTGGCAGGCTCAGCTCTTCCCTACTGTCTGCTCCTGAAATGTCAAACTGATCTGTGTTGCAAAGCACAGCTCAAGGAAACAAGTGGGCTTTCAAGGCGCCTAAACCCTCAGTTGCAGGACCAGGATTAATTTCACAGATTTGGGTGAAGTTCCTTCCCTACAGAAGCCCCAGGCTGCACAGTGCGTCTTACTGAAGGCCCATTTCAGTTTGTTGACTTTTTTTATGGGACTAATAACTCCTGAGGTTCAGAGTAATAATTGGGAATAGTGGGGACCTTGACATTTTCTAGAAATTTATGGAGTGCCCTGATTACCCTGTTCTTTCATTGAGTATTAAACTTTTATCACCAGAAGACAACTATAACATTTAGTAGTTAGCGTTAATTTCTTCAGGCCAAATTTGAAAATGAGTTACTTTGAAGTTCTGTAAGCTACATTAAAAGTGATTTTATTAGTATTTAAAAATATTTGCTACTTAAAAAAAAGTCTTAGGGATTTACACCTTATCTAATTTACTACATGGAGTTGCGTTTTCCACCTCTACCTCAAAACAACATCCACTGCTTGGACTGCAAATGATCGACGCTCTCACATCCTATTTAAATAAGGGTTTAATTCCAATGGCTAGATACCCTGGCATTTCAATTCTTTCTTCTTTAATTCAATGCTATGGTATTATTTTAATTATTTTCATCATTTTCAAAATCTCTTCTCTCCATTTACCAATATTCTTCAGCAGTAGAATTTACAGGCGTGTCAGGGTTAGAATTAAGAGGCAGCTAATATCCTTAGCTCCTTTATTGAGCCAATTCAGAATATTTTGAACAACAGAATTGTTTCTGCCATTACTATGCTAAATATCATTCACATTTACCAGAAAATAAAGAACAATTCAAAGTCTCCTATAAACGCGCAGTTAATTGAAGCTGATCAATATGTATCCTCCTAGCCTATAATTCCAAAGAGAACGTCTGCATTTTGTAAAAGAATGCCAGGCCTTTTCTATTTTTCTTTCTATTTTAATCCCAACATTTAGAGTTTTTTCTTAGTTCTGTGTTTTTAGATGCATGTTTTTTAGATACCCATATTATTCTGTTTTCTTCTTAACATTTCCTTAATAATGAAGTACTACAGACATAAAATGTGCCTCAGACATCACCCTTTATAAGCACTTTTGGGTGTATTATCACTTTTGCTTCTTACCGCCTCGGTGGTGAACGATTTACCCAAGGTCACCACCACTCTCCCATGGCAGAGTGGACACACAGACGAAGGGCTTCTGATTTCAAAGTTCCTACCCTTTCCTCTGTTGCGGTTACTCTTCATATTCAGTGACAAACTACTGCTTTTCATGTATGTGTTTCCACATCTGTAAGACTATAGCGCAGGATGCCAGCAGGTAGGATTTCCAAAATGCCCTTCACACTGGCACCTTTGCCTACAAAGAACAAGATTTCTATTTTCAGTCATGAAGACATTGACTTGAAAAATTAATTGGAAATAAGTATCTGTCAACCTTTGTGAGGAGGGCGTTTTCATCTAGACTAAGGCAATTGGAAATTCCAAAGGTGAGAATAACTGATATGAATCTGAACCAATAAACGAAGGTGTTAAAAACTTTTAACAACAACAATTAATAAAAAATGATTGAAATAAGAAAGAAATTCTCAGTTTAGCTCACTGGTGTCCCATTAGTGGATCAGAGAAATGAGGAAATGTCATCTTATAACCACCAATGTCTTACGCCTTCCCTGTCTAGGTGGGTAGACTATATTTCTTTTCTTTCTGTAATTCTCTCCTCACTTCCCACAATGAATAATAGAATAGAATTAAGAAAGTATAAATTCACAAGTTACCTCTAATTCTAATATACTAATGCTATTTCTATTTTTCTAAACTGTATTTTACAGTTACATTTGTGATTAATTTTTTGAACACATCACGTGTACCATTTGGTACTATACTACTTGCATTTTAGTTAATAACCAGTAGTTATTTTGTTTTAAATACTTTATCCCATGTACAATCATTTATTTCACGCACTTTTTTCACTTATTGTTTGCTAAATAGGTAGACTGAGAGCAAAGACTTGATTTTCAGGAGCTGGCACTCACCATTGCTTTTGCAGGAGGCTAAACTCCGGGGCTCTTTTCCTCTTTTTCTTTTTTATTTGTTTTGAGAATGGAATGGATGTTGTTTACCTGTAAAAGGTCATAGATTTCAGGTACTGGGACCATATAATTTATCCTTCATAGGGTTACTTTCGAGGATAAAGTAGATCTCTATAATCAGTTAATTTGGAGCAATACATTTTAACCTTATTTTATGGTAACAGGTGGGATACAAGACATTCTAGTTTTAAGGATGCCCTTTGTACTCTTTCTATTAGCCTCTAGAAAGGCAGCAGTGATCCCCTTTTTTACAAACACTGTGTATGAGACCAAAGGGGGCAGCTGCACCTTACCAGCCTCCAAGCTGTACTAGGCTGCAGGAATCCAAACAGCATGGTACTGGCACAAAAACAGAGACACGCCATGTGGGGCAGAACAGAGTGCCAGAGATGGAACCAACCACATGTTTCCTTCTGATTTTTGACAAAACAGATACAAATGTACATTAGGGAAAAGAATCCCTATTGTATAAATGGTGCTGAGAAAACTGGGTAAGACTGAAATAGGATCCTTACCTCTCTCCACTGACAAAAATTAATGTATGAACAATAAAAAACTTAAAGCTAAGAATGTAGAGGAAAATGTTAGAAAAATATTACAGATATACTACAGACTTAAACCAAATAATTCTAGAAGAAAATTTTGGAAAAATCTTACAGATTCTTTCCTAGGGAAAGAATTTATGAAGAAGACTCCAAAAGCAATCACAGCAAAAATAAAAATAAACGAATGAGATCTGATCAAACTGAAAAGGTTCTGCACAGCCAAGGTTACACAATCAGTGAACAGCCTACAGAATGAGAGAAAATATTTGCCTGTTATGCATCTGATAAAGGGTTGATAACCAGAATCTAAAAAACTCAAGCAAATCAGCTTGAAAAACAACCAAACAACTCCATGAAAAAGTGGGCAAAAGACATGAACAGAAAGTATTCAAATGAAGATCGTCAATGGCCAATAAACACCTGAAATAATGCTCAACATGTTTAATCATCAGCTAAATGCAAATCAAAATCACAATGAGACATCACTTAACTACAATGAGATTGGCTCTTATCAAAAACTCCCTGAACATCCGGGTATATATAAAAGGTGTAAGTCTCCATCTTTCCTTATGGCTGAATAGTATTCCATGGTATATCTATACCATAGCTCTGAGAACATGCTCCCAAGTAAAGTATCACAAGAATGGAAAAGCAAGCATCCAATGTACTCAATACTAATATAACACCAGCAGATGAACGGCTACACATCCACACCAGAGAAAAACACAGTTAAATTAAATAAGGGGGGAAGGGAAGAGGAGAGAGGGAAAAGTGAGGAAAAGGAGGGGATTGGGGAGCTCTCACATGACAATGTGAGGGGATATGGCACAGCTCCTGGGTGAAGGGTTCAACTACAACTTGGACTTCACTTAAAATCCCAAATGAGCAAGTGCTGGCATAGAAGGGGACACTCATACTCTGTTGGTGGGACTGCAAACTCATACGACCTCCATGGAAAGTAGTGAGGAGATTCCTCAGAGAACTGGAAGTCGACCTTTGATCCAGCAATCCCACTACTGGGTATTTCCTCAAAGGACGAAAGACACAGGAAGCATCTTTAATTCACAGCTGTAGAGCTGGAAAGCAGATTTAAAATTTGCTTCCTGAAAAAGCTCTACATTAAAGGTAGGAAAGTGAGTGCAAAATGTTTCAGAGGTTCAGAAGGGCAGATGATGGTTGGCAGTAGGAAATGGGGAAGGGCAGGGTGGAGATAACGTGTCACAATGTGGTGAAAATTCAGAGTGTTCCAGAAAGTTCAAATCATGTGTTTGAAATTACTTTAAACAAGAGCACATATTCAGCCTGAAACATGTGAGTGTTTCTGTATGTGTGTGTTGACTTGGGTATTCTGGATCAATTTCAATGGATTTGGAACAAATAGGCAATGATGATGCCTAAAGCAGTGGTTCTCAACCTTCCTAATGTAGCAATGAAAATAATTTTATGGTTGGGGGTCACCAC
>CAUYRH010006765.1:0-16534 GCA_963574655.1 Perodicticus potto
GTCTGTCTTCTTTAGAGAAGGTTCTATTCATGTCTCTTGCCCATTGATATATGGGATTGTTGGCTTTCTTCACGTGGATTAATTTGAGTTCTCTATAGATCCTGGATATCAAGCCTTTGTCTGATTCAAAATATGCAAATATCCTTCCCCATTGGGTAGGATGTCTATTTGCTTTGGTTGTCTCCTTAGCTGTACAGAAGCTTTTGAGCTTAATTAAGTCCCATTTGTTTATTTTTGTTGTTGTTGCAATTGCCATGGCAGTTTTCTTCATAAAGTCTTTCCCCAGGCCGATATCTTCCAGTGTTTTTCCTGTGCTTTCTTTCAGGATTTTTATTATGTCATGCCTTAAATTTAAGTCCTTTATCCTACTTGAATCAATTTTTGTGAGTGGAGAAAGGTGAGGGTCCAGTTTCAGTCTTTTACATGTGGATATCCAGTTTTCCCAGCACCATTTATTGAATAGGGAGTCTTTCCCCCAAGGTAAGTTCTTGATTGGTTTATCGAAGATTAGGTGGTTGTGAGATGTTAGTTTCATCTCCTGGTTTTCTATTCGATTCCAAATGTCTATGTCTATTTTTGTGCCAGTACCATGCCATCTTGACCACTATGGCTTTGTAGTACACCCTAAAGTCTGGTATGGTGATGCCCCCAGCTTTGTTTTTATTACTAAGAACTGCCTTAGCTACGGGAGGTTTTTTCTGGTTTCATATAAAACGCAGAATCATGTTTTCCAAATCTCGAACGTACGATGTTATACTGGCTCGGCGCCTGTGGCTCAACGGGCTAAGGCGCCAGCCATGTACACCTGAGCTGGCGGGTTCGAATCCAGCCTGGGCCCGCCAATCAACGATGACGGCTGCAACCAAAAAATGGCTGGGCGTTGTGGCGGGTGCCTGTAGTCCCAGCTACTTGAGAGGCAGAGGCAGGAGACTCACTTGAGCCCAGGAATTGGAGGTTGCTGTGAGCTGTGATGCCACAGCACTCTATCCAGGGTGACAGCTTGAGGCTCTGTCTCAAAAAAAAAAAAATAAGTGTTATACTGATTTTCATTCCCACCAGTAATGTCTGAGAATCCCCTTTTCTCTACTACCTGTTAATGGAATGTGTCCTCCTCAATCCCCAGGCTAGAGTGCAGTGGTGTCATCATAGCTCATTGCAATCTCAAACTCCGGAGCTCAAGTGATCCTTCTGCCTCAGACTCCTGAGTAGCTGGAACAATAGACTTGAGCCACCATGACCAACTGATTGTTCTATTTTTTTGTAGAGATGATGTCTCAATGAGTTTCCCAGGCTGGTCTCGAACTCTTGGCCTTGAGTGATCCTCATGTGTGGGCCTCCCAAAGTGAAGCAAATAGGTAAAAACAATCCTGATGTGAGGTAATTATGGGAACATTTCCCTATAGCAGCTTAGTGTTAAGCCATCACTGCAGGAATCAGACTCCTAGGAGGGTTGCAATTTCTTCTCCTAGGACAGCGGTTCTCAACCTGTGGGTTGTAACCCGCAGGAACTGTATGAAAGGGTCACGGCATTAGGAAGGTTGAGAATCACTGTCCTAGGACCTGCCAAACACTTTTGGGCAATGTCACTGGTGTCATTTTAGCTGGCAGGCAAGATGTATTTGGGTGAGTTTCTGAGACTTTTGATGTATTTGGGTGAGTGGCTGAGCATTCTGATGTATTGGGGTGAGTGGCTGAGCCTTCTGATGTATTTGGGTGAGTGGCTGAGCCAAAGGAAGGCTGGACACTTAAAAACAAAGAGGCGGCACCTGTAGCTCAGTGAGTAGGGCGTTGGCTACATACACTGAGGCTGGCAGGTTTAAACCCAGCCTGGCCCAGCTAGACAACTGCAACAAAAAATAGCCAGGCATTGTGGCGGGTGCCTGTAGTCCCAGCTACTTGGGAAGCTGAGGCAAGAGAATCGCTTAAGCCCAAGTATTTGAGGTTGCTGGGAGCTGTAACACAGCGGCACTCTATTGAGGGCAACATAGTGAGACTCTGTCTAAAAAAAACAAAACAAAACAAAAAACAAACAAACAAAACCCCACCAAAGAGTTCTTGGTTAAATTGAAGATTTCATTAGAGAATTAAAAAGAAAAAAACTGTAACAAATAATCTCTTAGATGTTAAAGCCAGGTATCTTCCTTGAAAAGTACTTACCTTTTGTCACAAAATTTCTTTGGAGGTCATATTACTGATGTATAAACTGAGACAAATATGTGGAAGTGTTATTTAATGGTATCAAGTACCCCAAATCGAAAGATTTGCAGTATGTTTAAAATTACAACTCTTGGGCAGCACCTGTGGCTCAAGGAGTAGGGCACCAGCCCCATATACTGAAGGTGGTAGGTTCAAATCCGCCCCTGGCCAAAAACTGCAAGAACAACAAATAAATAAATAAAAATAAAATAACAAAATAAAATTACAACTCTTGTTATTGTGGTGCCCAGGAGTTCCACAAAGACTACCCTGCCAAACAAACCAAATTTACAGCAGTCCTTTTATTGAAGAGCTGGCCGGCAACTGCCTCAGTGTCCCAGCATGGGGTTTCTGAGAACAGCCCTGAGTGCTTAAGGGGTCAGGTTTTTAAGGCTTAGTCTGCATCCTGGTTGGCATGCAGGCTGTCCAGGTGCATTCGGGTTGGGTAGCAAGCAAGCATTGTACAGAAGCAGAATTTTGCAGTTAGCTAGCTATACATCATACATCTCTGTTTTCATATTTTCCCATACACCTTAGTTCTAGTACTTTTCCTCCATATACCTTTGTCTCAGTATTCTCTCCACTTGGTATTGCCTAAAGGTCAGTGGGAAACAGTCAGTTCGTTTCCCAGGCCCAGGAGTTAGTCAAGGAAGAAGTTAGTGAGCACTTTCCCACTATCTTGGGAGTGAACCAGACTTACTCCATTTTGTTGAGGGCTTGCAGCCCAGGAATTTGTTAGGCATTAACTGATATTTTTCCATTATCACCTATAACATTATTACTATTTAAAAGATGGTGAGCTCATCAAAATGTACATGAATCAAGTTTTAACACATTGTATGATGGGTAGATTTACTTGATTTCTCAGGCATGGTTATGCCAGTGCAGGAATTCTGTAACATGAACAAATTCAATAAAAAATTTTGACTTTTGGCTCGGCGCCTGTGGCTCAACGGGCTAAGGCGCCAGCCACGTACACCTGAGCTGGCAGGTTCGAATCCAGCCCGGGCCCACCAAATAACAATGATGGCTGCAACCAAAAAAAAAATATGGCCGCGTGTTGTGGCGGGTGCCTGTAGTCCCAGCTGCTTGGGAGGCGGAGGCAAGAGACTCGCTTAAGCCCAGGAATTGGAGGTTGCTGTGAGCTGTAATGCCACAGCACTCTATCCAGGGTGACAGCTTGAGGCTCTGTCTCAGGAAAAAAAAATTTTTTTTTTGACTTTAAAAATATCTGAAAAGGTCTGTGGGAAAAGCACAAGTAAAGAGAGCAAGACAGAACACACAGGAAGAACTCAAGGTGGAGCACCATTCCAGGGGAGGTAGGAAGTGCATGATCAAGCACGGGAGTTACCAGCCTGGGCAAGAGTGGGAACTGCTTTTCCAGAGACAGGAAGAAAGGGGTTAAAGTAGCATGTAGGTAGTTGTTTTTATTTACCTACCATCCCTTTTCCCTGCTTTTAGTTCTCCCAAAATTTTTTTGAAGGGGACTCTACTTCTCTCCCTTGTATGTGGTCCTGGTACCAGTAGAAGAGTGGAAATATGATCCAAGAAAAGCCAATCAGATTCTCTTTCTCTCTTAAATGTAAAACTGGGGAGGAGAAACACAAGAAGAGAATGATTTGACTCAGTTATTCTGAGGGCATTGGCTCAAAGGAGACTGTCTTAAGTTTCTCCAGTTTATGCCCTTCCCAAGACTTGTCTGCTTAACTTTTACTTAAGTTCTGTGAACTCTGCAGTATCTTTTCCCCAAATTCTATTTTGTTTAAGATTGCCAGTCGAATTCTGTTTTGTGCAAATAACTGTATGGGATACAGAAAGTGTAGGCACAGAAATATTTTAAGTATGAGGTGGGAGAGGGGTCTGTCCTCTCTGGTAGAAGCAACTGGGTGGATAGTTTGAAAAATGCATTGAAATTATGGAAGGAAGTTGATCCAGGATAAGTATAAATAAGGATACATAAAAGGTTTACTAATCAATGTTTAAGGTCTTGCTAATTTTGCAGAACATTAACATGTGATTTTTTTTTTTTTTTTGAGATGGAGTCTCACTATGTCACCCCAGGTAGAATGCCGTGGCCTCACAGCTCACAGCAACCTCAAACTCTGGGATTAAGTGATTCTCCTGCCTCAGCTTCCCAAGTACCTGGGACTATAGGTGCCCACCACAACACCTGGCTATTTTTTGTTGCCTCGGTGTCATTGTTGCTTAGCTGGCCCAGGCCAGGCTTGAACCTACCACCTTTGGTATATATGGCTGGCGCCGTAACCCCTGTGCTAGGAGTACCAAACCTCGAATATATTCTATAAAAGGATGTCATAGGTGTGACATTATCATTTTGCAATTTTACAGCCTCATAAATTACAGAGTTTAACTCAGAATCTTCCTTTTTTATTCAAATAAAAATACAACTCTACAAATGGAACTTATCATTTTAACCTTTATCCTACCTTATAATTAACAAAGATGCCCTTCTCTTCAGAGATTTTATTATTCTCTTCCTTCAAGCTTTTTATAATTCATTCAAAAGTATTAGTATATGTTTTACATTAATCTGTGTTTTGTGTTAATAATTACAAATTATTAATAATATATATTGAGTACCAATAGTGAGCAACATCTTCTACTAAAAGCCATAGGGGTAATAGTTACTTTTTTAGCACTCTGGGAGGCCAAAGTTGGAGGATTGCTTGAACTCAAGAGTGTGAAACCAGCCTAAGCAAAAGAGAGATCCTGTCTCTACTAAAAATAGAAAAATCAGCCAGGCATGGTGGTGTATGCTTGTAGTTCCAGGTAATCAGAAGGCTGAGAGGCAAGTGTCTCACTTGAACCCATGAGTTTGAGGTTGCTGTGAGCTAGCCTGGGGCAACAGAGTGAGACTGTCTCGAAAAAAAAAAAGTTTTTTTCTCCCCATGTCATCTGAAACCCTTAAGCTACCAACAAAGCTTCCGTAAGCAAATAACATATCATCTATAACAAAAAGCAGTGTCACCAACACTCTCCTGAGTAGCTGACAGCTTGTATTTCATTTCTGAATATCAACTTACTTAGAGGTGTGTGGCTGCCTTGTTTTATCTGATTCCTCACTTGTGAGCTCCATTGTCTTAATAGCTAGGGAACAAAAAAAAATTATTATAAACTGCATGACTTTATTTAATTTGGAAAGATTTCAAAGAAAGAGAACAATAGGAATTTTTTTAAAAACAGTGTATTTATCTGTTGCATATAAAATGTATAGATGATAGGGAGAAATAGAAGTCTGATTTTCCAATTCAATTTTTCTGCCACCCACATACTCTCCAACTCTTATTTATTTGGGGCTAGAAAGAGGTTGGTGGATTACTTGTAATTATCCTACAGTTCAAAAGAGAAAAACAAGGCAAACAGACAGCCTTCAGAATGGGAGAAGATTTTTGCATGTTATGAATCTGACAAAGGCCTGGTAACTAGAATCTACAGAGAACTCAAATTAAACAATAAGTTAAAGTGCAAACAACCCTCTCTATAAGTGGGCAACAGATTTGAACAGAAATTTCTCCAAGGACAACAGAGAAATGGCCAAAAAACACATGAAAAAATGTTCTTTATCTTTAATCTTCAAAGAAATGCAAATCAAAACCACTCTAAGAGGCTTGGTGCCTGTAGTTCAATTGGAAGGGCACCGGCCACTTGCTCTGAGGCTGGTGGGTTTGAACCCAGCCAGGGCCTGCTAAGTAACAATGACAACAACAACAAAAAAATAGCTGGGAAATATGGCAGGCTCTTGTAGTTCCAGCTACTTCGGAGGCTGAGGGAAGAGAATCGCTTAAGCCGAAGACTTTGAGGTTGCTGTGAGCTGTGATGTTACTGCACTCTACCCAGGGTGAAATAATGAGACTCTGTCTCAAAAAAAAACCACTCTAAGATACCACCTAATCCCAGCAAGATTAGCCCACATTAACAAAGTCCCAGATGCTGGCATGGATGTGGAGAGAAGGGAACATTTCTACACTGCTGGGATTGCAAACTAATAGCCTTTTTGGAGTCAAGTATGGAGAATTCTTAAAGATCTAAAAGTAGACCTTCCATTTGACTCTGCAATACCACTACTAAGTATCTACCCAGAAGAACAAAAATCATTTTGCCACAAAGACATTTGCACTAGAATGTTCACGGAGGCTTAATACATAATTGCCAAGTCGTGAAAGCAACACCTAAGTGCCCATCAACCATGAATGGATCAACAAACTGTGTTATATGTATACCATGGAATATTATTCAGCCATTTAAAAAGATGGAGACTTTACATCTTTTACATTTACCTGGATGGAGTTGAAATGCATTCTTCTTAGTAAAGTATCTCAAGAATGGAAAAATAAATATCCAATGTACTCCATACTAATATGAAAGCAATATGTAAATAATTACATGCTCATAAGAACAATAAAACACTAACACAGTCCAGTTGAGGGGTCGAGGGAAGCGGGAGGGGGAGGGGAGAGGGTGTATGGCAGAAGGAGGGCTCTTACCTCCTGTGCACATTGTGAGGGTGTGTAACACGCCCCCTAGGGGAGGGGCTCTTCTACAAATGGAACTTTACCCTGGGAGTGAGAACAATGTAACCTCAATATTGTACCCTCATATTAATTTGAAAAAATAAAAAAAAATACTCTAAATAAATAAAAACTTTTATTTCACTGGAATAAATAAATGAATAAAAGAGAAAAACATAAATAGGAACTCACTTCATGATTTTATTAACTATTTTAGGTTACTTAAAACAATTCAAGTGTTTTGTTGTTTATAATTTTTTGGAGTGTGATACTTCTTGAAGCAATCTCCAGGATTAAATCTTCCTCTTGCACATCTCCCGGTAGGAAATGGTTTCTCTTCTCCCACCTTTCTCCTTTCTTCTGCTGCAAACCACGCAATCCTTTGTTGATTTTTTTTTTCATTTTGCATTATAAAATGCATCTTCTCATTCAGCCTTTCCTCCATGTCAAAAGAAGAGGATCTTCTCCTCACGTTATTCATAAGCTGAGTGATGAGACTTCTCCTGTAAGAAAGGTGTGTCTGCACTTTTCTCCACTCTCTTTCTTTTCTAATGAGTGAAGGATATAGCTCTTCACAACTGCAATTTCCATCAGCCAGGAGAATAATTTTTTCCCACCATTTACCTCCTTGTAAATCTGTCACATCCACAGTACTCATCAGCCCAGTTCACTCCTTTCGTAAACTTAGTGTATTCTGGAATAACTTGGTTTTTCAAATTGAACTGTATGTTTCTTCCTATCACCAGTGATCAACTGTGTTTGAGGGCCAAAGACTGTCCTCAGCCTTGTCACTAACCTCTTGTCATGGAATGAGAGGCACATCATTTTCACATCATGTTGACAGGCACATAATTCATAGCCCTGAAGTTTCTTTTTCAGATCACTTGGAAAATCCTTCCTAGAAGCCATAACTGTTCCTGTTACCTGTATTTTCATTTTACGCAATTCCTGAGCAAGTTGAGGGCTTGTGTGGATCCTGTCGGTGTAGACGTGATGCCTGAACCACTCACATGTACTTGCAAACCTTGTGCCAAATGAATGGCTATTTGAGATGTAAATGGCAAATCGGGACAAATAAGACTGTCTGTTGTTGTCTTGCCATGACAGGGTATGTGAGAAAACACATAACAGTTTTCTCAATCACACAGGCAAAAATGCAACCAAAAAATATATATATCAGATGGGGTGGTGCCTGTGGCTCAAAGGAGTAGGGTGCCGGCCCCATATGCTGGAGGTGGTGGGTTCAAACCCGGCCCCAGCCAAAAACTGCAAAAAAAAAAAAAATGCCAGATGTCTTCCAACATTAGAGAAGAACAGGAAAATCAGTATGCTTTCCCTTATGTGACATAAGATTGGCATGGGTTAAAGCAACAATCCTCTTATTATATCAGATGATCAGAAGTGCCAACCTGAATTCTTCACTGACCTATTTCATCAGCTGCAATCATAACAGGCTTTAATATAATCCCAGTGGTCTGTAAATTTACATAAAGGCAACTCCTCATATTAAACATAAAAAGAATATTCAAATGTGTGCATTCTTTGTCAATTTTTTAATTAAAAAATTGTTCTATGTTCAGTGTATGCCAAATATGTACTTGTAAAACTCTAGTCAACTTGTAGTTGATTATTGCTGTGTGGCCACAATTTGGAGCAAATCTAAATGACTTCACTTTTTCTGTAAGGATGAGAGTTGTCCCCAGTAGTTCAGGACAGCTTTCCCTTCTAAGACATTGTGTGTGCATAACTTTAAAGAGATTTATGTTAAAATAATTTGCACTCTGATAAGAACATATATTTCACTGACAGGGTCATAGAGGTGGCAAAAAAGCACATGAAAAGATGTTCAGCATCATCAACCATTAGAGAAATGCAAATTAAACTACAACCATTAGAGAAATGCAAATTAAACTACAACCATTAGAGAAATGCAAATTAAACTACAATGAGGTATTGCTGTCCACCCAGCAGAATGACAAAACTAAAAATAGGGATAACAACAAATGCTGGCAAGGATGCAGAGAAGTCGAATTACATACACATTACTGATGGGAAAATGAAATAGTTCAGCCACTCTAGAAAATAGGTTGGTAGTTTCTTATAAAGCTAAACATGCACTTACCTTATTTACCAATACGATTCTACTCCTAGGCATTCATCCCAGAGAAATGCTTGTAGTAGCTTTATTCCATAATAGCTAAAAACTGGAAAGAACCCAAGCATCCTTCAACAACTGTTTAAACAAATTGTTATGTATCCATACCGTGGAATATTATAGAGCAACTAAAAGGAACAAACTGTTGATATATGCAACTATTTGGATGTATTATAAGGGAATTATGCGGAGTGAAAAAGGTCATATACTGTATTATTCTGTTTATTTTTAAAAATGTAGATTTCAAGACCAGCCTGAGAAAGAGCAAGATCCTATCTCTACTAAAAAAATTTTTTAAAAATCTAGCCAGGCATGGTGGCACACCCCTGTAGTCCCAGCTATTTGGGAGGCTGAGGCAAGAGGATTTCTCAAGCCCAGGAGTTTGAGGTTGCTGTGAGCTATGACACCGCAGCACTCTACCCAGGGCAACAGAGAGACTCTGTCTGTCTCTATATATGTATATGTATACACAAAATATATATATATATACACACATATACATACATACAAACTAACAAATATATATAATATTATAGAGATAACAAAATTAATAAATGAAGGGCATATTAACAGTTCCCAAAGCTTAGAGATGGAGGCAGTAAGCTATTGATGGTTATAGAGGGATAGCATAACAGAACCCTGTGGTGGTGAAACAAGTTTGATATTCTAACTGTGGTGATGGTAACACAAATCAACATGTGTACAAAACTGCGTAGGACAATATAGAAATGGTGAAATGTGAATTATCCTGGTTGTAGTATTATCCTATAGGTTACCCTATAGTCAAGCAAGATGATACCATTGGGAAACTAGGTGAAGAGTACACGAACCCTACCTTGCTTTTTTTTGCTATTTCCTGTGAATCTACAATTATTTCAAAGTAAAGTTTTTTAAAAAATCCTTCTGCATTGGCAAGTAGGACTACATCAAACTAAAAAGCTTCTGCAACAAAGGAAACAGAATAAAAAGGCAACGTATGGAATGGGCAAAAATATTTGCAAACCAAATAGGTATCTGATAAAGGGTTATTCAAAATATCTAAGGAACTTCTATAACTCAATGTCAAAATAATAAATAGCCCAATTAAAAAAATGAGCAAAGGACTTAAATAGACGTTTCTTCAAAGAAGACATACAAATGACCAACAGTTCTATGAAAAGATGCTCAGTATCTGAGCCCCTGTATCACTCTCCCTCTGGAGAAACCCTAACTGCCCCCTTCTATCATCGCCCGATTCTGCAGGTAGCAGTTAGATCGAGTCTTCGCCTCTTTTTCCTAACAGCAGTTGGGGTTTCTACTCGGAGAGGGAGAATTGATGCAGGACATCTGGCGCCCTAGCCAGCTCAGCAGAGCCGGCGGACCTGCCGCCTCCTCCATGGTGGTGTCGGTGCTGCGGCAGCCAGCTGAAGAGCCAGCGGGCTGGATGACAGGCAAGGAGGGGGACCTACAACCCCCACCGGAGGCTCCAATAGCCAAAAAGGCCGGACAACTGCTGAGGAGTCACCTGTGCCTCGGTGTCTCCTTCACTTTGCACTTGGGACTAAATGTGGAACCCCCATTCCCTATGCCTAGGTCAATTTCATGTGAATTTCCTGGGCCTCAATTCCATGAATGAAATTGTGTCCATTCATTGATACATTCATTCACTTTGCCCCAGAGGGGACTGTGTTCATTCATTGATACATTCATTCACCTTCCAAATAAATTAATTAATTAATTAAAAAGAAAAAGAAAAGATGCTCAATATCAATAGTCAACAGAGAAATGCAAATCAAAATCACAGTGAGTTATCATCTCACCCCTGTTAGGATGTAAGAAAAGGCAGTGAGAGTGCAGAGAAATTGGAACCCTTGTACACTGTTGGTGGAAATATAAAATGGAGCAGCTCCTATGGAAAATAGCATGGACTTTCCTCAAAACAGTTGAAAATAGAACTGCCATATGATCCAACAATCCCACTTCTGTTTACCCAAAAGAATTGAAACTGGAATCTCAGAAAGATATTTGCACACTCATATTCATTGCAACATTTTTTACAATAAACCAAGACACGGAAGCAACCTAAATGTCCATTCATGGATGAACGGATGAAGAAAATGTGGTTTATATTCATACAATGGCATATTATTCAGCTTAAATAAGAAAGAAATCTTATGAGAACACGGATGAGAACTTACAGAACATTCTGCTAAGTGAACTAAGCCAGACGTAGACGAGCAAATACTACTTGATGCCACTTACATGAGGAATCTAAAATAGTCAACTTCATAGAAGCAAAGAGTTATAATGATAATTGCCAGGCGCTGGAGAGAGAAGGAAATAGACAGGTTATCAGTCAAAGGGTACAAAGTTTCAGTTATACAAGACAAGCAAGCCCTAGGGGTCCACTGTACAGTCCATCATAGTGCCTGGAGTTAATGATGTTATATCACATACTTAAAATTTTTCTGAAAGAGTAGATCTTGGTGTGAAGTGTTTGTATCACACACACAGAGGAAAAAAAAATAAAGGAGGCAAGAGAAAATTTTTGTACATGAAGGACATGGTTATGGCATAGATATGGTGATGGTTTTGTGGGTATTTACGTACATGCAAATTCATCAACTGGTATAAGTTAAACATGTCAACCATACCTCAATAAAAAGGTTTAAAACCTAAAACAAGATAAATGATAGTATAGGTAGGATTGTCTGAGCTTCATAATCTTTCAAAGTCTCTTTTTGCATTTTTTTTTTTTAGAGATAGACTCTCACTTTATCGCCACTGGTAGAGTGCTGTGGCATCACAGCTCACAGCAACCTCCAGTTCTCGGTCTTAGAAAATTCTCCTGCATCAGCCTCCCGAGTAGGTGGGACTACAGGCCCCCGCCACAACCCGCCTGGCTGTTTTTTTGTTGCAGTTTGGCTGGGGCCGGGTTCAAACCCGCCATCCTCAGCATATGGAGCCAGTGCCCTACTAACTGAGCCACAGGCACCGCCCATCTCTTTTTGCTTTTTTCCTCTCTCTTTTTGACTCTTCTCTCTTCTTTTCTTCCTTCTTAGATAATTCTCTAAGTTGTTGGATAAGCAAAAGTGATATATTTCTGATTATTTCTGTAGGCACAAGCATAATTGCTCTGAAACTTTAAAACCCTTTCCTTTTTGAACTAATTTTCTTTTATTCATAAAAATTTTTAACATTATTCTTCACTTCACCTCTACTCTGTCATTTTCCTTTGCTTTTTCAAAATTAGTCTCAATATCATTGTGAAGATCCCAACATCATAGAATTTAATATTTCATTTGCCATATGGAATATTTTTCTTACATTAAAAGCTTGTGGGTGTGATTTTAATCAAGTTTCATGCCATAGTTCTTCCTTTGTTCTTTGTTATTTTTGTTATTAAAAAAATAACACTTCTTTGCTAGAACAAGAATCTGGCAACTTTATTATTAAATCTTATCCTGAGTACTATATGAAATATATAATATAGGGAATAGGCTCAGCACCTGTAGCACAGTGGTTACGGTGCCAGCCACATACCCCGAGGCTGGCGAGTTTGAACCAGGCCTGGGCCATCTAAAACAACGAGGACAACTACAGCAAAAAATAGCCGGGCATTGTGGCAGGCGCCGGTAGTCCCAGCTACTTGGGAGACTGAAGCAAGAGAATCGCTTAAGCCCAGGAGTTGGAGGTTGGTGTGAGCTGTGCTGCCATGGCACTCTACCCAGGGCGACAGAGTGAGACTCTGTTTCAAAAATAATAATAATAATAATAATATAGGGAATAGTCTGAATCTTTAAAATTCTACTTATTTTCTTCCCTTCCTTGTAAAACATGCTCTAAGAGTAGGACTATGTACTTTTAACTTGCAAATTAATATATAATCACACAGTAAATATTTAATTATATTAACTATTAATAGAGAATTCCACTTTTAATGACAACGTATAAACGGTATAATTTGTCACTTATTAAAAGTACAGAAAGTTCATCTTACTTCTTTTTCCCTTTTATATATACACCCACATATATTTTTTTAAACACCTACCAGTTACCAGGAATGTGCTTAGAATAAATAAGGTGTAGTTCCTATAAAACTTGGCCAATAGAGTCACCTGGGAGTTTGCTAAAAATGTAAATTCTCAGGTTCTATCCCAGATTTACCACATCAGGAACTCTGGGACTATGCCCCAGAATTCAGTGTTTTAACAAACTCTTCAAGTGGATGAGTTTGATGTAGACTAAGGTTTGAGAACCATGAGTCTACACAGAACAAAAACAACTTCATCAATGGTTCTCAACCTGTGTGTCGCAACCCCTTTGGGGGTTGAACGACCCTTTCACAGGGGTCACCTAAATACATCCTGCATATCAGATATTTACATTACGATTCATAACAGTAGCAAAATTACAGTTATGAAGTAGCAACGAAAATAATTTTATGGTTGTGGGTCACCACAACATGAGGAACCGTATTAAAGGGTCACGGCATCAGGAAAGTTGAGAACCACTAAACTACAAAAAATGTTGAAAATGCCATGGTAAATGCAGTGTCCTCAAAGACTACGGAAAAGGGGGTAAAAAGGGCCAATAATGAATTGTCTGGGAAAATTAAGGAAGGCTAAGTAGAAGAGATGACATTTGAGGCAACCATGAGGGTGCATGAGATTTTCTTCTTATTTTGACAAATCTTCGATGAGCACATAACTACCCTGGTCACTCTCTAACAGACTTGAGAAAGCTTAATAAACAACAGCTTAACAAAAGTCATTGAGCAATTATGCAGGGCCAGATTTGCCAGCAAGCTAACCTCACTTGCCCGGGCTCCTGCCAGCACCCTTTTTTGCATTTTTGTAATCATAGTTGTGTACTCTTTTTCTTCCATCGGACCCTTACGTTAAGGAAGCCTCAGGTCACCCCAAAACTTGGAATATCCCGTGCCTGCTATGTTTAGAGGCAGAAAGGATATATGGTAAGGAAGATGGTAAGAAGCAAGTAGGACCTTCCAGCAGAGGAATCCTCCTGCCAGAGAATGGAGGCAGAGGGTGAGTCCCTCCCTGACCTGAGCACATGGGCAACTGGAAAAGGTGCATGACCAGAGGCCTGGGCTGCACTACCAAGGAATTTCTATTTTATTCCCTACACAATAGATGATAGAGATTTTTTAGTAGGAGTCTGCATTTTAAAAAGGTAACTGTAGCAACTGCAGAAGGGAACAGATTGTTGAAAGGAAAAGACTAGAGCCAGGGACATCAGTCAGCAGCATAATGAAAGAGACCAGCAAGAAAATGTGGAAGATGGAGGTTCTGGCAATAGAGGGGGATTTAAGGAATGCTTCAGAGAGGCGATCTACCTGGAGACCCACTGGAAGAGCCATTAAAGGTGACTTTTGTAGTTTGAGTGCGTTATGATTTGGATAACAAATCTCTCAACTCAAAGAAAAATACAGGAGGAGGAGTGAGTTTCATGGAGAAATGAATGAACTGCATTTTGGATAAGTTGAACTTTTTCTACACTGTGCTTCTATCATTCCGAAAACATATGTATGTAAAATTCTAATTTAACCATCTACTTTTTGAAACGAGCTACTACACATTTGAAAGGAAAATCACTTATACATAACCCAGTGCTTATTATATTATATCATCATTCAAAAAATCATATATAATGATTCAGTCATAGCCATTAATTAAATCATCATTTCTAAAAATACACAGGCAAAAAAAGTCTTTCTTGCTGATAGTATATGAACCAAACAGGCTTTACCATAACGTGGCACCATCTTTGATAGCCAAAAAGATGCTTCTGAAATATTTGCAAATAGCTTCTAGGATGAAGAAGGTCAGAAGATGGGAATGACATTCCCCATTTATGTCATTATCCGGAAAGTCACCAAGTAGGGAAGGAGGGGAACTGACATTAAACTCTGCTTGAATCCCAGTGGAGGTTGGGGGTTAATGGAAGGAAGTTTAAAGTTGCATGTAAGATGTATTTGGCAGAAGCAGTGAATTATATCTTCAATCCACATCAAAGGATACAGAACAGATTTGGTGCCTTGATAAAATTACTTGAATTAGACATTCAGCAAAGCATAAAGCAGCATGGTGTCTCAAGAAAAAGGTCATCTAAATGTCCCTCTAGGACTGTTCCCTGAGTTTATTCTGAAGAGTAAACTCCTCGAGGATGAGGGGCATCTGCTGCTGGTGCAGGAGCTTTGCAGAGCCTATTAGATATCATGATTTATTCATTGCCATCTAGCAGAAAAGCAATTGCCTGGGTGTCCCACTCCTAATTTAGTGCCCTGTTTGCTGGGCTTTGACACTGCTGTACACAACAGAGAGAAGAAATGGATGCTCCAGAGTTGCCATCAAAGTCATCCAGATAGGTTACCATCCATCAAAGAGTTCCTTTCTGGGATTATGCCTCAATACACCTGGGATTCTGACTGTACATCCTGACCACATTTCTGCTCTTAGGATTAGAAACGTTTCTCCCTTTTCCTGAATTTATCTCAAACCTAGTTAAAGTTAATACCCCCGGTTCTCTAAATATTTTTATGACTCTGCAAGCTAAAAGTCTATTTTAGATGTGTGTAGAGTTACCATTTGTTCAATTAGCAGTCAGGAATTTTTAACAATCATAGTGGGGTGCGGGGAAGGGAGTTGCTTGGGTATAGATGCAAAAAGTTCTGGAGAGCTGTTTCATAACGGTATAAAGAGACTTAACACTACTGAACTGAATACTTAAAGTGGCTAAATAGTAAAAAGAATAATAGTGGAGGAAAAGTTCTTATTCTTAAAATATATTATGCCACAAGAAATCCCCAGGCCATTAATGGATACCTCAGAACTTCCAATTCCCTAAGGAAATCTACTTCTTTTTTCCCATGCCTTTTCTGTATAAAGTTTCTAGTCTCATTCTTCAGTGTGGAAGTGTGTATTTGTCAAAGAGAAACTGAGCAGCACATTCGACTGACAGGCATACAATTTGAAGCTGTATTAAAAGAAGAATTGTGTATCTGCTGCCATAAGAAGTTGTGTCATTTCATAAACCAAACCCAACAATGTGGTGCTAAAAAGCAAGGTTTGGTGATTCCAAATTCAAAGCCAAAAACTGTCTGTTATTCTTCACCAGTCCTCTTCCCAGAGAAAGATAAAAATTATAAATGATTAAAAACCCGCCTATATGAAGACAACCATTTCTTTTTTTTTTTTTCCCTTTGTATTTTTTTTTTTAAAGTTACTTTGTTTTTTTTTTTTTTGTTTATTTTTTTATTTTTAAATACATGTATTTTATTTTTCTTCATTACATTATTTCCCCCCCCCCCACCCGTCCATGATAAGACAGAATTGATTTACAGAAAAGAATACAGAAAACACCAAAGCTCCGTAGTGGGAGAGATTTCAAGTAGGGAGAGAGAAGCTCTCTCCGTTCCTCTCCCGGTCTTTCCCCGTCTCCTCCTCTAGGCCTCTAGCCTCAGGGTATATATAGGTGTATGGGTTCCTTGGCCAGGAAACGAATGAATGCAGTACCTTCCGCCGGGGGGAAGGTGAATGAGTGTATCAATGAATGGACACAGTCCATCCATGGAATTCAGGCCTAGGAAATTCACAAGAAACTGACCTAGGCATAGGAAATGGGGGTTCCACATTTAGTCCCAAGTGTAAAGTGA
>CAUYRH010006766.1:0-35717 GCA_963574655.1 Perodicticus potto
ATCCACGCCAACATCTCTGGTTTTGGGATTTCATCATGTGAGCTAATCTTACTGGCGTTAGATGATATCTCAGGGTGATTTTGATTTGCATTTCTCTGATGATTAAGGATAATGAGCATTTCTTCATGTGTCTGAAGGCCATGCACCTGTCTTCTTTAGAGAAGTTTCTTTTTAGATCTTTTGCCCATCCTGAGATAGCTTGTTAAGATATTCTTATACAAGACATTAATTTTATTGCATAAATAGTAGGAGAAGACAATGACTGTATGTTTCTAGGTTAGTTGTGTCACTTAATATGAGTTAATTGTAATAGACAAATGAAATAATAAGGTATTTATTATATTTATTTCAGTATTTTAAAAAGCAGCAGATTGAAGAGCTGAGCGTATTTGAAAATCTCTAGAACAGTACAGCATGATTAAAGGTCTGTCACTACAGAACGGATGTGTTGATTGTTTCCCCAAAGGTATTCACATAGCAATTTGGCAGTGTACAAATATCCTAAAAATTCCACCAGTTTTCCAGAAAATAATAATTGTACCCTTACCTAAAATGTTAGGTCTCATTTTCACTTTAAAGACTCATCATGCTTTTCAAAAGCTAATAATTTTGCTCTTTCCAATCCCATCATTGTGAATTTCAAAGAAGGACACAGCAAATAACTACTTAACTAAAGTAGGCACTTTCTCTGCTGGTTTTATAAATCCAATCTATTGATTGAAGGAACATAGTACAGAATCAAGAACCCAATGACACTATTCTCAATTACATTGTAATCATAGGTCATGTTTTTCACCTGTCAATTATAGTTAATTTAAGGTCATGGTCTGCACCTCAGAATCTCTTGTACCCTGTGCAGTACTTGCCAGGAGGCCTCGGACACTCAGTGCACAACATTTGCCTCATTGCACAGCGTTGATCAACCATTTTATTCACCAGACTTGGCTTAGAATAACTCACACATTTTTTAAATCCAAAAATTAAGTCCACCCACAAAGGAAAAAGGCAGAAGGATTTTATGGCAAAAACGCTATCCTGGAAAACAGATCTTGGTACTGGTCCCAGCTCTCCATGGCCTTAGACAAATCACTTGATCTTTCTAGATCAACTTTCGCCATAAAATGGGGGTGCTAGATGAGATGCATGTGCCAGGTTGCCAAGGCCAAGGCATGCTCTGAGTCAAATATTTAGAGTAATGTCTGGAGCTGTCGATATTTGCAGAGAGACCAAAAAACGGATTTGCAGAAGTACTGGGTTAAGTGCTAGCACCCTAGGATGACTGCTCCCAAGGAGATGATGATCATTCGCTTTTCCTGGGATGTGTCAAGGTATTTTTGTTTGGGATGTTGGTTTCTTTTTTCTTCTTTCAGTTACATTACTTTAGTACTATAATTCATAGAGTCATTAGGATACAATTCAAGGGAGTAAATGTCAACAAAAGTCTGAAGTTGCTTGACATTTTATCATTATTTAGAGTTTCCTCTATTTTTTTTTTTTAATGTATTCAGCCAAGGACACAGACGTCCTTGTGATGTAATAAGAAAGGAATAAAGGAAGCTTAATCTACTGCTCTTTCAACCTTACCCACTCAACACTTCCCTCGTGACAGCTCCGGCTGTTCTTAATGAATTCCCAAGGTTACTAAAGAACTTGGGAGATATTACATTCCCACAAGGTGATTACCTAGGCTCTTATTTTGCCAAGTCATATGCAGGTAGCTAAAGAGTAAGTTTCCTTTATCTACATTTCATGTCACACATGTTCTTTCCTATGAACGTTTCCTTCATTGTCATGGTTAAGTCCTCAAAGTTCCCAATTCTCCACCAAAACAGTTGTTACATAAGTGGCCATGCAGCAATATTCAATGTAGGTCATCTCAGATCCACTCAGAGAAACTTCTGTAGTTTCTATAATTCAGTCGCCAGCAGCTAGTACACAGTTTCAAAAGCATGGGTCTTGCCATCGTAGGGGGGGTTTGTTGCATTTTGTTTGTTTTTTAACAAGGCGTATAGGTGCATTTCCTATCTCCGCTTGCAATGACGGGGTCCTTGGAATTCAGAGCTCACAGGGCTGTCGCTGTAGACCCGATGCGTGGCAGGGATCCGACACAGTCACCCCCACACTTCCCAGATCTCTGCTAAGACTGAGTGCCAACTTCTGCTGGGTCTCGGGGTATTTGGTTTCATTCAATCGTATGTTAACTTAGACATTTTTTTTTTTAATTTCCTTCTTCTGACCTCAAAGTTCGGCTGCAGAAGGGGTGGAGCTGCCGCACCCTTGTCCCGACCCCAGGAAGGAGCTCTCCAGCCCCTCCACGCAGCTGCGGCCCGGCTCGCCCGGATCACTGTGGAGCAGACCCAATTTCTAAATGTCTTCATCTGGTCCCTCCGACTTCCACGGCCCTCGGGGGTGGTGAGAAGAGGGCTGCACTGAAAGCTGCCGGGACAGCTGACTCTTTATTTTCTTGGCGCTACATGTCTTCGCTCCGCACCAGCCTCCGACTGTGCAGAATTCCACTTTTGAGAGCAGAGGCAAAGGAGACTTGGCAAAGGGGACGAGAGCCGCGGCTGTGTCCGCGGACAGGACGGAGGAGGCGCCGCCTGTGCCCCTTTCCCACGGACTCCAACCCCAGCTTCCCTCCTGCCATACCTGGGGGGGCTCGTGCTCCTGCCAGGGAACCAACTTGGCTTGGTATAGTTTAGAAAGCGCTTCCCGGCGCTGTCTCAAGCGTGCATTGGGATTTCAGGAATTGACGTCAGGATTTGGGGAGGAGGGGGCCGTGGAAAAGAGCTAACTGCCTGAAATATCGGGAAATAGTTCTCTGGGGAGCCCCGTTCCCTGCTGCACACCGTGAAGTCCGCGGTGGGAGGTGGGGGCCGATTCGGGCCCCTATGGGAACCCCCATTAGTGTCCCGAGGCCCACCGACGGCTAGGACGAGCTGCCGGCCGCTTTGTGGAGAGGCAGTCAAGGCAGCTCTTGGCGGTGCCAAGAGGGAAGTGGGGTGCTGGAGAAGGGGGTTTCACCCTCTCCTCCCACAGCCTCAGCTCTGCTCCTGCGGGAGGAATCCCCCGTCAGAGCCGCAGTCACCCCCCGCCCTGCTCTGCGGACCACGAGCCCTTCCCACTGGCCTAACACGGCCACCTTGGGCACCACGTTGTGGCCCAGCCTGGTGTGGTTACTTTATCTCGAGAAACACGTGGGCTTGTCCTGCTTGCTCCTTCCGCTCCCCGTGCCCCTCAAAGCGGAACTGTCCCCAGCTTCCTCTTTCCATTTTGCCTCACACAGCGAATGGACAGGGCCTTGCACCCCTTCTCCTGATGAAAAAGGCAGTCGTGCCTCGTAGAGGGAGAAGCAAACCAGGGCCAGCTGGGACCCCACTCCAGTAAGCGCTGCAGACCCGCCTTTTCTACTTGAAGGATTTGCGATCTTTGGAGTTTAAGAGACCTCATCTGGCTTCCAGGATGAAACAGTATTCTCAAATCTATCCTTAACAAAGCCCAACAGTAGGGGTGTTTCTCCTAACCAAGTTGACTCTTCCTTCTGTACTCAGCTATTATTCTTTGGATGAACACTCAAAACCCCAAGCAGAAACCCAACCAAACTCTCAGAGATCTAAATGGAAAACGGTTTGTCCATAACAATTACTAGAACATAACCAGAATTTTATAAGCGAGGAAGGAACACAGGTTTTATTCACAGCAAATGAGATATAATGTGTGGAAATTTGGGGATCATCATCAATGTATAATATGTTTTAATAGAATAGCTGTTAACCCTAAGGTTTTAAGATTTAGTAAAATGTGGTATTTTGTATTTAGTCTACCATGTTCCCTGCTTAGTTATCAAGCTTAAAAATACAACTAAAATTTCTACAGGTTCACACTACACTCTCAGAGCAGATTTTATCTCTTGGTACCTTCTACCTACTTAATCAAACTGTAGAAAGTGTAAATTCCAGATAAGCCTTGGGAACAAGTCATCAGCACAGCAATCAGACAGGTTTTGGTAAACACCACAGCCTGCAGTTGCCTTGTGTTGCAAATAAACAATAAACAGATACTCTTTATACCTTTTAACAGAAAGTTACTCCTCACTTACAGAAAATCCTTCCTACCAAAGTCTGTCTCTTAAGCTCTTTTCTTGTGGTGTTTCTAATACCAGTATGACCAGGAAGCAATGAACATGTTCCGTGAAAAGCCGGTTTACACTGAGCTTTGCAAGCCAATGAGAAGGAAGATTAACTCAAATAAACTTTGGAATGCCAGCCAAACCCCTGAAACTTGTCAGCAGTTCACCTACTGAGAGGGGTTATGCTTTTTCAGTAGCACCTTATCCTGAAATGACCTGATGGAAAAGCCAGTGTCAGATGACACATGACATCAAGTATTCAATGTGAATTCTGCTGGCTGGCGTAATATTCCATTTGATTCCCCTTTGCTCTTTAGCCTTCCGCGGTTGCTAATGAGAAGCTGAGCACCTTTGCAATCTCCAGCAAAACATGTCAGATGGAACGTAATTCCTTGGGGAAACAACTCCCAAGGGTATTCGTAGATTTGATACTGAATTGAAAAATAGGAAGCCCCTAATTGAAATATCTCTGCCTTTTTCTAACTTTGACTTTAATTTTTCTTATATATGGTGCCTATATTTCTTTCAAAAGTAAAACTGAAAGTATTTAACTAATTGACTTTTTTTCTTTCTCTCAATATACGTTAACTCAGTATTTTACCTAGTTTGACTTTTCAAATATGGTGTTGTATAGCACATTGATTTATAGCTGGGGATCTGAAAAGGTTATGTCAGCATTTACATCATAAGGCTGTGTTTTCATAGGTTTATAACTAAGCCACAAAAAATAATTCTGACTGCAACTTAGAGTGCAAAGTTTCCACCTTGAAGCACAAGTTTGTCCCTGGATGTATACCACACACACACACACACACACATCAGAATTCAACAACTACTCTTTTGTAAAATGCATTCATTCAATCTGTTGCCTTGAAGAAAATGAACCAAAAGTAAGTCAAGGCTGTGAAGTGAAATCAAAGCTGTCATCTAATTTATCTCCTAAGATATGATTTAGTAGATTTGAAAGTTAATTTAATGACAAAAGAATTGATTCCATACTTTTTATAGTTAATGATTAACAGATAGGAAGATGAAGTTAAGACCTCAAAAAAAAATTGCTTTTCCTTAGCCAGAAATATGTGGAACTTTCTTCCACGCCGTATGTTACATACTCGCTGACTCTCTTTGCAGATGTGATCTAATGTCCTTGAACACATTTATTATAATTCACCACCTCCCGAGCAAGAGTCAGGGATGTGCTCATAAACCAGAACTGGCACTAGACCTGGTAAGTCATTAAGCAAACATATTCCTATGTCATACGAGGCTTGTGTGCCCACTGCCTGCCTGTAAAAGGGAAATAGGATTTCTGATATACAAATAACTTCCTGAGACGTGGAAAGCTGCTGCTTTCAATTCATATCTTATCTGTTCCTGGATTTTGACTGTTTTCAAATGCCCAAACATACCTGAATACATTTTTCATGGTTCTTTTTAAAACTACTATTTTTTTCATTCACATGATCATAAAATCTGTTAGCAAAAGAGAAACAGAATCAGTTTTACTGAGACAAAAAATATTGAGAATTACGGGAGAAAACTTTTGAGACCACAAAAATAATAGGATCTAATCTTATCAAAAAGATGAAGCAGTTGGTATGTCCGAAAAATCACTCAGTTACCACTTAATCATAGAGCTTACGTCCCCAAATAGGATTCAAGAAAGGAAAAAGTAATTTAATAGAAGGTGGAAGTTGTAGTGCTCAGGAGCATTTTAGTTGGTGACAAAAATGATACCTCAGAGTTTAAGAGTGTGGGTTATGGTGCTAGGTCGCAGGGTTTTAATCCCAGCTCTAGTGCTTGCTCACTGTGTGATCTTGGACTCTTTACTCAACTTCTCTGTGCCTCAATTTCCTAATATGGAAAACAGAGAAACCTATCCCTTATGGAGAGGTCTTAAAGTTTAAAATGTTAATCAAGGAAAAATCCTTTCAATGCTTGGTGCAGGCAGTCCGGGGTTACGAACAAGAAAAGTCCCGTAGGTTTGTTCATAAGTTGATTTTGTATGTGGGTTGGAATAGGTACATTGCCTATTACCTGTAATGGCCTCTGTTCATAAGTGTGAGTCATATTTCAGTTGATGTTTGAAATGGGGACTTACTATAGTAGCCTATGTTCATAAGTGTGAGGTGTATGTAAGTCAGGTGTTGGTATCTTGGGGGCTGCCTGTGCATCCTAAGTGCTGCTGTAAGTGCCAATTATTACTTTCTTTTGTAATCAAACTCAGCCGAAAAATTCTGTAGGAAACTAGTGACATTGTTTGGTGTATCAAAATCATATTGTCATATATTATCCTCCTATCTTGGCACTTTACCTTTAAGAAATACTTTTTTTTTATTAAGTCATTTACCTTTGAGAAATTCTAACAAATAGAAAGGCTTTGTACTCAGGAGAAAATGGATAAGAACAAAAGCAATATTGGCTTATTTGTTATGACCCTAAAAAAAAGGAGTGCTTGAAGAAATATACAAAATTGTGAAAGATTTAACATTCGATCAATGACTGACTTTACCGGGGGAAAATGTAATATTTGTCACATGGTGATTTTTGCATGGACTTAACTGATCCCAATTTCCTGGTGTTATTAAAGAAACAGACACAACTAAGATAGCAGGTATCCTCTAAATGGAGAAGTTATGTTGATGAATGGGGAGGCGAGATAGGATGAGTTTGTTCTGTTCCCAAAGGAAACTTCTGAGCAGTTTAATGTCATCCTGGATATACCAGACAATGTAAACCGTTCTCCTCTCTGGACATGAAGAAGGAAGGGATCTAAGGCCACACAATCCAGTTAATAGAATAATTCACGATGACTTTGGTGCCACATAACCCAGAAGCAGCTAGGGAGATAACAGTTTAGTTCTCTGTTTACCGTAATGGTTTGGATATATACTTTTGATTGGTTCAAAAACATATACCAGAGCTAGAAGACACAAAGTAATTAGATTAAAATGTTCCCTGCTGAGAAAAAAATAGAAAACTCAACTTTTCAGAGAAAAATGAAGGCATATTTTGATAAATTATCCACTTCAGAACACAAGCAACAGAGCTTTTGGGACATGGAAAAATAAATCTTACCCTGCTAGCCTTCTATATTTTCCTGCCAATCCAGAGTCAAGTGGAGAATAGGTTTCTGGGTGCTTTCAGTAACCACTACCAAAGAAGTTTTGGTATGCCCACTTCAAACAAATGAGCTCCTTCCAGGGAGGAGACCAGGGCTGGACATGTTTATCCAACAGAATTACTGCCACAGCATGGGTCACCCCACCCTTGAGCTACACCTGTAAAACTGAGAACTACGTGTAGGAAGCCACTTGGATATACCCTCTTCCCCAAAGCTTTTTGCACCCTGCTGAATAATAGTGATGGCAAAAAGTGGCAAGCACCTGCTATTTTCTGTGCAATTCCAAAGCTTGTCGCATTAAAAAAATAAAGCTGTGATTGTCCCTCTCCTATTTGCTTTCACTACATATTTTAGGGACTAATGTGTTTCCTCCTCTTCCCCTCTCTGCTGTGCTGTCAGAAAATAAGGGAGTTATAGTTAAAAACATTAAGGGCCTGTGTGAGGCTAGGGTGTGGCAATGAAACAAGTTCTACTCCAAGAGAAGCATCAGGATGCCCCAGGATGTGTCTTTAAATGTGAGATGTACCCCGCGCCTTAGGTGTGGCTGACTGTGAATCAGTCCTCCCCCACTGTCCCTCTAGTTGATGTGATGTCCATAACAGCAAGCTCCTCTTTTCCTTTTGTGCCAGCACTAAATGACACCAGTTGGTCCTTGTATTAAGAAGCTTCTTCTGCAAAGAATGTCTCCTTTATTTTGATTTCATTTGACCCCACGATGGTAACATGAGAAGACAGATGTACCAGGGACTTGGCTCCACTTCAGACGGTCTGAGGACCAGTATCAGTATCACCTGCAGGACTTGTAGGTGTGGAGAATCTTAGGACTGGTGCCCCTACCAATGACCCAGACCTACTGAATTAGAAGCTGCATTTTAACAGGACCCAAGGTTATTGATGTGCATATTAAAGTTTGGGAAGCATTGGTTAAAACAGTCGGAGGTTCTATTAGAAAACATAACGAAGTAGTTTCCCAATTGTGGTTTCGGCAACAAATCAAGATCATTTAAATGTTATTTAACTAGAAAATTTTTGATAAGTTTCCTTTTTTTGGTAAGCCTACAAAAAGATGTTTTCATTATTTTGATGGCTGTGATATAGAACTTCCACAGAATCTGTAAACTCAGGATTTTAAGCATTTAATTACACATAAATTATAATTAGATTTGAGAAATGTTGATAGAGAAACTAAAATCTACAGATAATTCTTAATTTAGCATTCTTCTAAAAAGAGTCTTTTTCATCCTTTACCCAAAGTGTGGATATACTGATACCTTAGAGACTGATAATAATTAAGGTAAATGTTATATTAACGAGCTAACTACTGAATATGAACTTTATTATACCTGTAAGTGATAGATGTATGTATACAAGACTATATGTTAGCATTCTATATTTTTTTCAGACCCTGATTTACTCATTTAATATATACTAGAATTCTTCAAGGCATGAAGGGTTCAGCAGTGACCAATAGAGACAAAATTTTCCCCCATGCTACAGAAGAGAAGAGAAGCAACTGATAAAAATATAATACTAAGAAAGGTAAAAGGTCTAGTATATTTGATGGTGTCGAGTGCTCTGGGATGATGAAACAAGAATGATGGGGCAGCTGGAGAAGAAGGGGCGTGGGACTTCAAACCAGTGGTCAGGGAAGGCCCCATGGAGAAGGTGTCATTTCATCAAAGACCCCGAGGAGGAAGGTGTCCAACCAGGCAGGGGAAAGCAGCAAATGGACCGAGCCAGGAGCGTGTCTGCTGTGCTGCAGCTGCAGTCAGGAGGTGCAGGGGGCAGAGCAGAGCAGGAGGGGAAGTCCAAGGTAAAGGGTGCCAAGAAGATCAGCAGAGCCTGATAGGCCCCTGGATGGACCTTTAGCTGGACTGAGCTGGACAGATAGCTTATGCGGTGATGGCTTCAGCAAGGCTGCCAACTGAATGCCTGTGGCCCTCAAGCTCCGGGGGCCAGGATGGAATGAGAGGAAGCACCCCCTTGTCCAACTCCTCTCTCCTCCACATCAGACCGGCCCCCCTCTCAGATGCTCTTCTCATCATTACAGTCATTTCTTCTAATCAATATGCACCAAATTGCAGGCCTGGAGTGAAATTAAAGTCTAAATAATACAGCCACTTCATTTTGGCCATGAGGAAACTGAAGCCCAGGTATCTGATGTTTTCCAGGTCACTAAATGAGTTTGTGGGCCTGACAGAGCTGGAAATTTTGTGACTTCTCTTCCCACCTGGGGGCTTAGCGTTAGTGGTTAAAAGGCATGAGCTTTGACTCCAGACCGATCGGGGTCTCAGCTGGGCCATGGAGTGGCCCTGTGTCCTTGGGGAAGTGACATCAACTCTACAAGCATCAGTAAACTGGAAAGGATTAGAAGACGGCCTGCCCCTACGGTTGTTTTGGTCATAACGATATAAAAGCAAGCGAGCAGAGTGCTTGGGAGTTAGTTGGTGCTCAAACAAGTAGACCTTCAGTGGTCCTTCCCACTATCACAGCAGCGTGCGACAAGCCCTCAAGGTCAGAGCTGGCATCGTGGGAACTGCTCAGTGCCGTCCACTGCTCAGCACATCTCACGACGGCATAGATATAAAACATGCTTGTCAACAGGTGGGAAAATGACAGTGATGGTGCCACTCAGGTATGTTCACAACAGCACATGGTAAAGATGGCAATGGCGACCAGCTCTGTCACTTGAGGGAATGCCCTTTACAGAAACATTTGCCGCCCCCCCCAAGGGACATCTCTGAGACACCCCTCTGAAAACGTCGCATGGGACCAAGCAGTCCATAGTGTTTCTAGCGATGCTGCGGCTGGCTTGCCTTGTACCTCTCTGTGTGTGCAATTCTTCCTTCGCGCCTCACTTTCTCTTTGCCTCATTCCTGCCATACTGAGATTCTTTTTCAGTAAAGCCTGAGCACATAAGCTTCCTCACAGCTCCATTTTCCAGAGAACCGGGCATAAAGAGAGGTTTAAATCTAAGAGCCATATTCATAAATTTTGTTCTTCCTTGTTTTTTGTTTTCATAAATTGCATTAATCCAACAAAAAGAATATAGTCATGTGCCCCATGATGACATTTTGGTCAATGATGGACCCCATATGGTCCCATAAAATTATGATAGAGCAAAAAATATTTTATCGGCTCAGTGGTTACAGCACCTGCCACATGCACTGAGGCTGGTGGGTTCAAACCCAACCTGGGCCAGCAGAACAACAATGACAACTGCACAAAAAAAAAAAAATAGCCAGGCGTTGTGGCAGGTGCCTGTAGTCCCAGCTACTCAGGAGGCTGAGGCAAGAGAATCGCTTAAGCCCAAGAGTTGGTGGTTGCTGTGAGCTGTGACACCACAACATTCTACCAAGGGCGACATAGTGAGACTCTGTCTCAAAAACAAAGCAAATATCTCATCACTTAGTGCTGTAGCACAATACTTTACTCACATGTGTGCTCATGGATACAAACCCTCTGCAATGCCAGTCGTATAAAAGTGTAGTACGTGCAATTCCATAGTGTGCACAATAATGGTAATAGGTGACTTAAACTGATCTGTGTATTTATTATACCATATACTTTATCAGAGTGTACTCCTTCTACCTGAGAAAGCAGAGTTCATTACAAAACAGCCTCAGGTATGTCCTTCAGGAGGTATACCAGAAGGCAAGTTGCTGGTATCCCAGGAGATAACAGCTCTGTGTGTGTTATTGCCCCTGTAGATCTTCCAGTGGGACAGCTGTTGAGATAGAAGATAGGGATATTGATGATCCCAACCCTGCATAGGGCTAAGCTAGGGTGTGTTTGTCGTAATTTTGAGGAAAAGGTTTTAAAAAATAAGAAAAAAACTTAAAAATTTTAAAATGAAAAAAAACTTACAAAAACATAAAATATTTTTGTACTGCTATAAAATGTGTTAGTGTTTTAAGCTAAGTGTATTATGCAAGAGTCAAGAACTAAAAAAAAGTCCTAGTGGCTCACAGCTATAATCCTAGCACTCTGGGAGGCTGTGATGGGCGGATCACCTGAGCTCCGGAGTTCAAGACCAGCCTGAGCAGGAGCGAGACCCCGTCTCTACTAAAAATAGAAAAACTAGCTGGGCATCGTGGCAGACATCTGTAGTCCCAGCTACTAGGGAGGCTGAGCCAAGAGAATCTCTTGAGCCTAAGAGACTGAGGTTGCTGTGAGCTATGAAGATGTACTCTAACCTAAGCCACAGAGTGAGGCTCTGTCTTAAAACAAACAAACAACAACAACAAAAAAAAAAACTAAGAAGTTCTTAAGGCCAAAATGTTACAGTAAACTAAAACTAATTAATTATCGAAGAAAGAAATTTTTAAAAATCAATTTAGTGTAGCCTAAGTGCAGAGTGTTTATAAAGTCTGGGCCTTCACACTCACACAGCAGTCACTCACTGACTCTCCCAGAACAACTTCTAGTCCTACAAGCTCCATTCATGGAAAGTGCCTTGTATAGGTGTGCCATTTATTTTTTAATCTTTGATACGTATCTTTACTGTATCATTTCTACCTTTTAATGTGTTTAGACACACAAATCCTTACCACTGTGTTAGAATTGCCTGCAGTATTCAGTACAGCATGAGACTGTACTGGTTTGTATCTTAGAAGCATTAGCTGCACCACAGCCCGAGTGTGTAGTAGGCCGTATGATCTAAGTTTGTGCAAGCACACTTTATGATGTGTGCACAATGACTAAATCACCTAATGGTATATTTCTCACAGTGTATTCCCGTTGTTAAGTGACACATTTAGGTAATTATTTTCTAGTCTTGTCGTGTTAATTTAAATAAGTTTTATAAAGCCATCATGCTTATGAGATCTCAGGAGAGGGTATTTTGAAAAGTCAGAGCGATTTTTCCCATATTGTATAAATCCTTGGGAGTGGTTTTGCAGTCCTGGATTTCTCCTAACTATAGTATCCCTTCATTTGTCAACACACAATGGGGAGTCACTTGTGTGTTCCACTGTCAAATTTAGCACATATACAGGTATGGAGAGTAATCTTCATCCATCCTTGCTCAACATCTCTCTTTCTTTGTATTTTGATTCTCCAGGAACTAAATCTATCCACTCCTATAAGTTTCTCTCTTCTTCTCCGCTATGTATTTTTTTCGTACCAATTGTAAAGATTTCGCTTACAAGTTCTATTAAAACACCCATTTGTAGCTTAAAGGAAAGCATTAGCTACTGAGACTGATAATTAATGGAAGACACATAGAAAACAAGTGTAGCCAGCAACCCTTCAAAAATGCATTTCGTCATTCATGGCGACTTCCCCCCATACTCTGCTTACTAAGGAGCTTCCCTGGAGAAAGAAGTAGTACAAAAGGTAATACCAACTTGAGTTTGAGTAGAGCTGTCTCTTAAAATCAAAGATGAAAGAAAGAAATTCTGTAGCCGCATCAGAGATGTAGCCTAGATCTCCCCTCAAGGCTCTTCCGTATCTCTTTAGATGATTTAGATAATCTGATCAGATAATGACTAATAGACCCCATCAGCGGCCATTTGTGAAGTCCATCCTCCGAAGTGCCACAGTAATCTGGGACTTCTCAATCAATTTCAATCTTGAGAAATCTTCTTGGAAGAAAATTGTAGAAAAGGAATTGCTATAGCTCCTTCCTCAAGCTCTCCTCCAGTCTCCGGAGCCAAAAGGAATTATCTGCCCTCTAACTATGAGAAGAACTACTGAACGGTTCTTTGTTATCCATTCAATTTATTTATTTATTTTTTTTAGTTATAGATGACCCCCAAAGAAATCATGATTGTACTTAGGAAATAAAGATTAAAGTGAAGTGGTGTCCACAGTACAGAAATGAGGGACCTTGCTTCACTTTGTGGTCACTGGATTCTCCTCAGCCATCTCCTCTCCTGTCTTGCATGCTTGGGGAAATTCATTTGCAAGTTTGGAAAGTGAAACAAAAATCTAAACTCCACTAAAATGCTATGATGCTTTGAATGAGCCAAGGAACTTTCTCTTTTAGTTAAAACCTGTTTTAATATCCATAGCAACTCTACCTCTGCAAATAGAAACTAATTCACAGATCACTGCCTCAGCTTGCATCAAAGCACCAGCCTTAAAGAAGCCTTAAACATTCTAATTAATAAACTGAAACATTCCTTTGGTGTTACTGTCAAGGATATACATCTGCTTCAGTTATGAAAGCAAAGCAGCAATAATTATTTAAAACGTGAAAAGAATCTAGAAATGTGTAATACATTTGGAACCAAAAGTATGCCTTTACAATTTGGTTAATTTTTTTCTGACTGTGTGAAATCCAGTAAAGGTCAAATCTTTTCCCCAAAGATGTTGGAAAAAATAAATCATAAGATTTGTCTTCCCCTGTGATTATACATATTCTAGGGAAATAAAAACATACAAATTAAGCAATAAAAGTCAAGGAACTATTTTAATCTTGTTACAGCCATAAGTACCTCTATACTTTGGGGCTTTAGAATAATCAGTTAAAGAGCTAGTTCAGGACCTAAATATCCAGATTATACATATCAAATATTCTGACGATTTTCAGATGGTGTTATTTTTATCTACAGTTTTGAATAAAGTTTAAAATAATCACAGGCTTATCTTTCTCCAAACTAAACAACATGAAACAAGAAGAAACAAATAAAAAGACCAATAACAATTCCTCCTGGACTTCACATTAAAACCATTTATTTACATCTCCCTGAGCCTTTTCTAGCGTATCCAAATCTATTGTACCTCTTCAAAACAATATTCTATTTAAAATCCGTATTCAACGTAGCAGGAAAAGTTTGTCTTTCCTGTTAAGAACTTAATACTCATGCAATTAGAAACAAGACTTTACAAGAGCTCTTAAAAGACATATTCTTTCATTTGCAATGCTGATTTCTAAAATTTGGAAAAGAAGGTCCGTAATATTAAGCTGTGGGTTCCTAATAATTCCCAGTGCTTTATTTCTGTGAAAGATCTTTAAGGACATCAGATTCCCAGAATCTTAGTGATCTGGCCCTACCTCTCATTCCACACTCTGTGCTAAGATCAACTATGTCTTGCCAATATGGCGCAGCTGGCCTGGAGTCCTATACCCTAGACCCTCCTCAGTGAGCCCCGACTATGGAGGTATTGCCACAAATTCCACTTTCTGATGGGGGGTGGCGGTGAAGCCATGTTTATGCTTTAACAACACCATGATACTGACTTTGAACACAACCCACACCCCCCTCTGAGAAATTGAAGAGATGTATGTGATGGCATATTTCACTAACCATCTCTGTCTTGTACCTGAAATTTGAGGGAATCTCCCACTGGTTGTTTAGCTCAAATTTTGTGTGGAGAGAAGCTATGTTGAAATATCTGGAGAAGTTTGAAGACAATGAAGACTTCAATGACAGGGAGATTCATGCTTTCCCTCTCACTAATTAAAATGCTGCTCAGCCACAATGAACAGCATCTATCTCCAAAACCTTAAGAGCTTTATCTTGTACAGGTACTTTGGATGAGACAACATAGTACTCACTTCGTGTTCACTGATTGATCATTCTTGGTTAGACCAACAGTGAGCAACCTTGAAGGGGAAGAATTGGAGTTGGATGTGATACGAGCTTAGTGATTACTAACCTCATCTACAGCTCAACGTGGATCTTTTATTCTCTACTTGTTCCAACACAGTAAAAATCATGAGGCGATAGAAATTTTGTTTTCTTGTGAAAGCATAATCCTCAAAAGAAAAAGAGTTGCTAGTGTAAAAAGCAGAAATGAAAGAGAGTGTGGAAGAATCCAAGAAAGTCATGGATCTGAGAACATTAAAAGTTTTATGGGGGAAATAATTTGTCCCGTGATATCCCTAAATTTGAATATTTACAAAGCCTTGAGGTGTCGCTCTCTCGACTTTGAAGAGACAGTTGTAAACCTAGGATTTTATAATAATCATATTATGCCACCGCAAAGTATGAGACTGAAAATTTAAGGAACCAAGCATAACCAATTCAGTCACCACGTCAGCAAAGAGAAGAAGTCACAGAAATAAATGTTTTATGAGAAAGCTACACAGAGACGGAACATCAGTTCAGTCCCCAGTCAGCATTGCCTAGAGGTTTCATACATCATAAAGCTTTGGAAACTTGTTTGTTAGTTAATATAGGGGAAGAGAAGAAATTTTAATGGAGTAGATTCTTGTACATTTAGCTTACTTTTTAAACTATATCTACAAAATTCAATCCTATTTATAAGTAAAAGAAAAAACAAGCACAAAGCCATTGTACAGTCTGGTTATTTTCTTTGGCTTGATTGGTTACTAGGCACTTATCTTCTTAATGTACTACCCAAAGAGCTACTGTATATATAGGGTGTATATGGTTATAGCAAGTTCAATGGCAAGTCTCCATCATGAAAGGTTCTGCAGACAATTACGACTGAAGATAAAGGATAGAGGAATTCCTTGAAGAATTGAGAACATTTCATTGCTCTCTGGAGTGCAGCCATCACTGGCCAATATAAACCCTTTTGTGAGCGGCACCCATCTGGCCTTTATAGGCAGGCACTAAACTTCCCATTGGCAGTGTAATCCATCTGGCTTTTATGAATGTATGATGTACTGGGTTCAACTCAAATGAGAACATCTGTCTCTGTAGATGAACCAAAGCCAATCTATACAGATGTATCTACATATTTTTATGAATTGCAAAATGAATGACCTGCCTGCTAAAGATTATTGGTGGCAGTATTGCCTTCCTACCATCTACAGCTATTTGAATGTCTTCCCTAAATCCTCACAAATGCTTCGGAAAATACATACTATTTCATGCCTGTGTGTGGGTGTATGTGTGTGTGTGCATCTTTATGATTTTTTTCAGTGATGGCTCATAGTTATATAAATTATTAAAAACTTGACATAAGAGGAAGTTTCCAAAGTCTGTGTCAATTTTCCCCAGTCTTTCTGGCAACACACAGGCCAATGAACCTTCTTGGCATTGATACCACGATTCCTTTCATCAGCTTGTATGCTATACAGTATGGAGAATCCAAATCTTTTCGATTCATATGCCTGAACACTTGAACAATTCATTAAAGAACACTCTCATTTCCAAAGCAGGAAGCAATTAGTCGTATTAAACATTCAAGACATTGAATGAAACAGAACACTCTAGAAATTATAAAGTAAACACATAAGAATAAACTCTTATCACTCCAATCATTTACAGAACATCAAGACTTTCACTGGATATAAAATGCAGTGTTTTCGTTAGTAACTAAACCAAACATTTTACACTTATAGAACAATCACAATGTCATGTAAGATTAACCATTTATGAGGGCACTGAATCACATTCTCATGTAACCCTTTTGAGTCAGTGCCCAATTCCTTCTCTTCTGCCCAGCTTCTACTCAGAATAGGTTCTAGTAGCTTGCTTATAGTTTTCCTACATAAAAACAGACCAACCCCAGCACACTGAAATAAAGCATTAGTAACAAGAAAATGCAATCTAGTTGCCAAACTGCCCAAAGCTTCCTTGAGAAACTCCTCCAGCCCTCTAACCAAAGAGAGTTCAAGGGTTGCTCTGAATGCGTTGATGTGAATTATATATCACACTCTCTGAGTTTCTATCCCAGAGTGGAAAGAAAGCTAAGATGTGTGTTGTTCATGATGTGCTGCTCTTGATTTAAGGAGACACCGTAAACATAGACAATTACTTCTCCATACTTTCTAGAATTACTTCTTTCATTCCTGCTATTTATGTTATTAAAAGAGTGCCCCCCCTATAGCTATTCTACACTGCTAACTCTCTCAGAAGGGTTTCTTGTAACTAAAATTACAAAGCATAAGGTTTTATTGTTTCGAGTTATTCTTTTGTTTACTCTCCAGTCAGAAGCAGAGTTACTATATCCAGAGTACAGAATGCCAGAGGGAGAAGAAGGGAGCTTCCCTTCTCTTGCATTGTCATTATCTCAGGGAGCAATATCCTTGGTTTCAAATCCATTTAGGGAAACCATTAGTTTGTCTTGGTGCCCTTTAAAACCACTGGCAAGGTGGAAGGAGAATTATTTTCCAAATATATTAGATATTAGGTATTTCCAAATGACTCTAATCATTCATTACAACTATGAACCAATTCACTTCCAAAAGGCAATAATGTGTCATACATGTTAAATACACATACAAGCACAAATGCATACAGAACGTGTACACAGATACACACATGTAAACACACACATCACAATAACTTATATTTTAATACAAAATTCTCATTCTGTACAAGTGAAACTATTTTCCCAGTGCACACCAAAGAATTTTAAAAGATCCACAATATAATCTACTGCTTGCAGCAACACAGGATAGAATTTCTTTTCTTGATTATCCCACAAACTCTATGTTTTCTAGAAAATGAAATAAAATTTCAATAGAGTCTTAGTCTCTCTGTAAGAATCACAATATTGCAGATGAGCATGGTAACATTTTTAAGACATGAAAAAATGAAATCAAGAGAAAATGGTGCAAAGTACAAAGCCAGACTTCCTGTGGAAAGAATTTTAGACTTGGGTTTAACACACAGGTTCTAATCTTGATTATTCAGCTTATTAGCTATATGACTTTAGTAAAATCAGTACACCTCTCAACTTTATGTATACTTTGAACACTAATTATAACATAAGATGCTCACAAAAATTAATTAATTAATGCTATGGGTTAACAAAGCAGAATGTGGATGCATAATAGACACTCAGTTAATATTATAACCTTTCCACTTTTATCTGAGGTTTTGTACTCTAAATATAGTTGTGATATAGCCTTCTAAGAGCAATGGATAAAAGCCAATCTTGACTCTAAAATTTAAAACAAGTTCATTTCAAAATATCAAAATGAAAGGTGAAATTGTTTCTGTTGTACTATTATACAAGCAATAATTTACTTCAATTACTATGGAGAAGTGAAAAAAAGCATTCATTTCATATTTGAGGGATTTCAACAGAGGTTTGCCCCCTTTTGCATATAATGAGCCTCAGAGAATAAACACTCTCCTTTTTGCTCAGTGGGTAGCTTAAGAAAGGTCTGAACTCAATGATGGAAGGACAATAGGTAACTCTCTCCCAAGAAAGAACCACCTATGTACCTTGAATCTCTTGATGTCAAGTTCTGATAGGAATGCTAGGCTGAACCCAAACAAAAGATTCCCATCATTTATTCACTTACTAAGCTGCCTTTCACTAAATCAAGGTAATTCTCTTATTAAGAAAGCCACAGAAGAATGATGCCTCTGTATACCTGACACCTTGGATGAGTCAGCTTGTCCGAAGTTTATTTTGTGGGCTAAGCCTCACAATTCTTTTATTTTAAAAAGGACAAGGATGATGCTATTGATCCTGGAAAGCCAACTCCAAGACGATTGAGGTTTGCATGAACAAATTTTACTGGGAAGAATCCTTGGGATTAAGACTTGCAGGATAGTAAAAGAAGTAGGACCAGACAGAGAGACATGGCAGGCACTCCTAAGTCTTCAGCTAATCTCACAGGGACCTATGGAGCTAGGATTGCAAAAAGCTGTTGGAAATTGGGCAAAGGAGCCAGACTCTATGTCTTTCTCATCAATTTTTCTCATCAATCTCATCTGAATCAATTTGATTCAGGCTCCCTGGAGAAAGAGGAGTGACCCAATTGTTGAAAAGAGAACAAGACAACGAACCCAGCTTGATATTGCTGGCATCTCACATTCCCATCAGTTGCAGGAGGGAGAAATGCAGTTCCAGGAAGGAAAGATGGGGAGGGAGGGCTGTTTCAGAGATTTTTACTTGGCCTTCCTCATTATGATTGCTCTTATACTGCAGGCTTAGGAATTGATGTGGGGTTTCTGCCCACTGCATTCCATAACCCTTTTGGAGATAAAGGAAATAATTACTGGGCGGATCTCAGAACCCATTGAGTCAAACCTAGGCTGGGATTTTATTATCTGTTCCTCTCAGGCTCCATATTCAACATGCCTTAACAGGTTGGGGAAGTCCTTTTTCTCTCTGCAGAGTGAGTGAGTAAATGCCCATACATTCCTTTGTGGAAGTACTTGGGGAATTACTACCATACACATTTGCCATGATTTTTCTGTGTCTTTTCTTCTGGGCATCAGGTTCCTCTGTTAGCAAGTAAGTTCTGGATTAGTCCAGAAAATGGACAAGAGAGTCTGACATTTTATTTTCCTAGCCTATTGACTGTCTACTCTTGATTTACGTTAATAGCGTAGCTTAAGCAAAAACCTTTGTTGGCTTCCCATCTGTCTTTCTCCTAGAACTACCATGTTACTGTGATGTTAGCTATGTCTGGAGAGCTTTTCTATAGCTCCAGTTTTCCAGCCTTGCTACTCAGCACTGTGAGAGTACTCAACTGGCTTCTGACATCTAAACTATGTCCAATTGCCTCTATTTCTTGAGAATATTATCTTTCTCCTTGCTATTAGGGTGCCTAGTTTTGTTTGTTTTGTTTTGCTTTTTGTTTTGAGATAGAGTCTCACTCTATTGACATAGGCTACAGTGTAATAGGGTCAGCCTAGCTCACAGCAACCTCCAACTCCTGGGTTCAAGCAATCCTCCTGCCTCAGCCTCATGCCCAGTAGATGGGACTATCAGACTCTGCCAGGACATCTGGCTAATTTTTCTATGTTTAATAAAGATACGGTCTCACTCTTGCTCAGGCTAGTCTTAAACTCCTGAGCTCAAGTGACCCTCCCTCCTCAGCATCCTGGAGTGCTAAGATTATAGACCTGAGCCACCACACCCACCCAGGCACCCAGTTGTATAAAAGCAACTCCTGCCGTCAATCCTGGTCCATGGAGCACAGTCACCAGAGGTCTCCCTGTGATGTTGGTACCTCTCTCACCAAAGTGTTCTTTGTTGCTTTGTTAGATGGCATGTAATCTGGGCCTTCCTTTAGAACATAGTCATTAGGTGCATTTTCTCACTTTATGTGATAAATCTACTTCCCAAGCCTGTTGATCCTTTCATCACTGTATGTCCCTCAGTGCTGGCACTCTATGTCACATAATCAGGACCATCATTTCCTCAAGCTTTTAAGCTTTCCCCAACTATATGATAGTATCCACTCTCAAAATCCTTTATCCTCGAAGAGTCCTACAATATTTATCTCAGTCAGCTTTGTTCGCCTGTCTTTGGACACATAACGCAATTCCATCTTAGAAAATTTGATAGCAACCAAGAAACAGAGGATCTGTGCTATCAGAAAGTACCCCCCCCCAATTATATGACTTTGTACAAAACAGATTAGATTCCTGAGGCAAAACAGTACTGTGAGAAAAGCATTCTGAGTTCAAACAATAACACTATCTGTAAATCAAGTACTATCCAAAAAAAGTGAATGAGATGGAAGAGAACATATAACTGCTTCATACATGGCTTGTCCGGTGGTGCTTGTACCTTCAGATATTGCCCTATTTTTTCATTCACTAGAAAAAGAGAGAAATCTGGTCCCACAACAGTTTGCAGAACAGCTAACTCCTTGGCCAACACCAGTCTGTGGATGCTTTGTGGGGCATACAGTGTCTATCAGACTCTGCCCCAATAGCATGTAAAAAGGAAGTGGGCAAAATGTGATTATGGGTGGAAAGTAAACATCTTCCAGAATTTTCTAAGTGCAAAAAGAGGAGGTCATATTCATAGAAGTAAACTTTTACTGGCACTGCCTGAGACAGCCTTTATAATTGTAATTACATTTTAAATGCCATCCTGAGGATTTTAGTATTTTTTCCTTCAGGCCACCTGCCCCTACTTGCCCAAAGTCCACACTGCCAGCACTGCCAATATTTCCCACACACAAAAATGAGAACATAAATATGGTAGCCAAAAAGAGAAAAAATCCATTTTCTAAAGGCCAATAACATCAAAAAATTAGTTCTTCTGAACTTTCTGAGTCACCAGGTAGTTTCTCTGTGAGTAAGGCAACTATACTTAACAGCCTAAACCTCTAGAATTGAAATTGACCTCTTTGTAACATATTTATTAATTTACAGCTGACCCTTGAACAACACAGGTTTGAATGGCATAGATCTACTCACTCACAGTTATTTTTCAGTAAGTATATGGCAAGATTTTTGAAGATTTACAAGAACTTGAAAAAATTCACAGATGAACTGCACAATCTGAAAATGTAATAAAAATGAAATAGGTATGTCAACAAATGCATAGAATATATGCAGATACTAGTCTATTGTATCATCGACTACCACAACAAATATATAAACCTATTAAAAAATGTTAAAATTTACCAAACTTATGCACACACTTATAGACCATACATGACACCATCACAGTTGAGAGAAATGTAAAACAAATGTAATATCAAGTCATAACAGAATAAAGTCAACTGTAGTATACACCATACCACTGTAATAGTTTCATAGTCATCTCCTGTCATCATTGCCATGAGCTCAAGTGTTGGATGCTTAACATGCATGACACTGAACTCTCCATGTGAACAGCTTACCTCTCCAGTAAATTGTGTATCACAGTAAAATGAGATCTCTTGATGTTCTCATATGGTTTTCAGCATGTTTAGTGCAATACTATAAACCTTGAATAACCCTGTGGGACCCATACAAAATGCCACTAATGATTTTGGAAGTGCTCCCAAAAAGCAGAGAAAATTTACATTATAAGAAGAAATTGAAGTGCTTGGTACCTACCATAGATTGACATCTGCAGCCCCCGTTGTCTGCTCCCTGCCATTTCAAGATAAATGAATCCAGTGTAAGAACCATTATAAAAAAGGAAAAGGAAATTCATAAAGACACTGCTTCAGCTTTGCTGGCAGGTGCAAAAATCTTGAACCTTTTGTGAAATACCTTTTTATCTTCTAAAGAAAATGCAGGTTTTATGTGGGCACAGGATTGCTATAGGAAAGGCATACCTAGAGACTCTAATATTATTTGAAAGAAAGAAAAATCATTCTATAATAATTTAAAGCAAAAGGAAAGTGAAGGATCTAAAGCTGGAGAATTTAGTGCCAGCAAAGGATGGTTTGATAATTTTAGAAAAAGTTTTGTCTTAAAAAATGTCAAGATAACAAGAGAAGTAGCTTCTGCAGACCAAGAGGCAAAAAAAAAGTTCCTAGAAGCCACTTAGAAAATCATTAAGGACTTGTCTTAGAAAGGACATTTGCTTGAATAGGTCTTAATGAAGACAAAGGAAATAAGTGTCACCAAAAACAAAAAAAAAAAAAGATTTATTAGTAAGGAAGAAAAGTGATCCCCAGGATTTAAGACAGGAAGGGATAGGCTAACTCAACTGTTTTGTGCAAACGCAGTAAAATTTACGACCACGACTGCCCTTATCTATAAAGCTGCTAACCCCCGACCCTTGAAGGGAAAAGACAAATATCAGCTGCCAGTCATTGATTGTACAACAAGAAGGCCTGGACAATGAGAACTCTTTTTTGGAATGGTTCCATAAATGCTTTATTTCTGAAGTCAGGAACAACCTTGATAGTATGAGATTCCTTGCAAAGTTCTTTTGACATTGAACAATCCTCCATGTCACCCAGAACCCCATGAGTTCAATACAAAAGGCATCAATACTGGTACCCAAACACAATATGTTTAATTCAGCCTCTAGGTCAGAGGGTCATATGGACCTTTAAATCTCATTACACATGATAGTCAATAGAAAGAGTTGTCAATGCAATGAATGAAAACTCTGATAGAGAGAACATCATGAAAATTAGAAGGATTATACCATTGAAGTTGCCATTGTTGTTATATTAAAAAGCTACGAAAGTCATTGAGACCCAAACAATGAATTCCTGCTGGATAAAACTGTGTCCAGATGTTGTACTTGACTTCACAAGATTTATGACAGAGCCAATCAAGGAAATCAGGAAAGAGACTGTGGATATGATGGAAAGAGTGGGGAGGGGGTGAAGGGTTTCAAGAAATGGATGTAGGAGAAATTGGCAAGCAATAGAGGATTAACAAAGATGATTTAGTGGACATGAGTGCTTCCAAACCAGTACCAGATAATGAGGAAGAAAATGTAGGACAAGAACAGTGCCGGAAAGCAAATTGACACTAGACAATTTAGCAGACGGGTTCTGATTATTCAAGACTGATTTTGATTTCTTTTATGAGACGGCCCCATCTATGACACAAGCACCAAAATTAAAGCAAATGGTAGAAGCAGGATTGGTCCCATATAGAAACATTTTTAGAGAAATGAAAAAGCAGAACAGTCAGACAGAAATTACCACGTCTCCATAAAGTGACATCAAGTGTTCCTGCCTTTCTTGCCTCCCCGTCTCCCTCCTCTATACCTTCCACTTCTGCCATGGCTCAGACAGCAGGGCCGACTGCTTCCCTTCCCCTCCTCTTCAGCCTATTCAATGTGAAGACTATGGGGACGAGGATTTTTATCATGACCTACTTTTACTTCATAAATACTATATATATTTTCTCTTCCTTATGATTCTAATAACATTTTTCTCTAGCTTATTTTATTGTGAGAATATAGTATATAATCCTATGACACAAAATATGTATCAATCAACCATTTATGTTATTGGTAAGGTTTCCAGTCAATAGGCAGCTATTAGCAGTTCAATGTTTTAGAGGTCAAAAATTATAATGTGGGTTTTTAACATTGGGGGGGGGTGTCAGTGCCCTATCCTCTATGTTATTCGAAGGCCAACTATATATCCAAAGTACATCTGATTTTATTTATCTCTTGGATTATAGAGATGTCCTTTGCTTTACCCTGATTCATGATATAGGTGAACACAGCTAGGGCAGGAGGCCTTCTGCATATTGATCAGAAGTTTTAAAATATTTGATAATAGCAATATGCTTCTGCTTATTACATAATTTTTTTTTTACTTCACTTGATTTTTTTGAGAAATTCAGCTCCATGTGAATTGTTTTTATGTGTTCTGTAAGATCTATTTGTTATGCAAACACTTTGGAGGTATTCCTTTTTTTCCCTCCAAATTCATTATTAAAACACACACACAAAGGAACCTATTGCTTGCCAGGATAAACAAGCTTAGACACCAAATGTCTCAGGTGGACTTGGAAACCTGACTCTGAAATTAGAGTAAAATTGTACCCTTGATCATGTGAAAGGTGTATCATTACCCTCCTGCCTATCTCTCCAGTGGCTTCTATAACATAATTGCTGCTTTTTCATCCTGGACCCTTCCAGGTTCAAGACTCGCCCACAGCAGACATTGGTTTGGCCACACTCTTTTTACATAAAAAAAGCAGCACTGCCATCAATCCCAGCCGGAGACAAGGAGCTTCGTGCTCATGGGAGCTGTGTAGGTGCAGAGATGCCAGCTGATAACGGATGGCACTCCCTGCTATGCACCCCTTCTTTCCTCATTCTTATTTCTCACAGATTCTGGTTATTTTTCCTCCCTCCCTTCCTTTTCTCTTACTTCCTTAGCTTTTCTTACCTTTTCTCATTTTTTTTTAACACGCCTTTAGGTTTTACGAGAACCACTCAGGACATTTGGGACCTTGTCATTGTCCTTGTTACTTATTAATATTGATACAAATGACCCCAGAGCACAAAATAGTTCTGGCCTGAAGGGAATTTTTACATAACTGACTGAAATAGTGTGCCACCTCAGTCCTTTGTGGCACAACAAAGCTCGGAGGCCTCAAGGTCCAGCGACAAACACTGTCATGGGTGTCTCCCTCTCTCCCATGGAAGGACCTGCGCCCACAGTGGCCTTCTCACCACACACCCAAAAGGCGTGTCACCCAATTGTACGATCAAATGCAGTCTACTTTTTTTTTTTTTTTTTTGAGACAGAGTCTCAAGCTGTCGCCCTGGGTAGAGTGCAATGGTGTCATAGCTCACAGCAACCTCTATCTCAGGCTCAAGAGATCCTCTTGCCTCAGTTTTTCTATTTTCAGTAGAGAGAGGGTCTCGTGTTTGCTCAGGCTGGTCTCCAACTCGTGAGCTCAAGCAGTCCACTGGCGGCATCCTCCCAGCGTGGCAGTCCACATTTTGTCATCAATTTCTCTGTCTGGGGTGGACGAGGAAGTCTTTGGAAACCTGGCAGACAGCATATGGCAAACCTGGGTTCAAACTGTCATTTCTATGCACCTGGATACCGCAGAAGCCTCTGCACCTCAGCCCACAGCACAGCGTCCTCCCACCGTTCCTCTTTCTAGATGGCATTTGGAGCGTGTTTTCCAGAATGCAAGGTTGGTCGTGCTGCTCACTTCTCCAGTAAAACTTACCAATGTCTTTGAAAAGTTCTCGGCTGATACCAAGCCCAAAGTCCACCCACCCGGGGCATCATGCCCACCCCCTGGCCACAGCTGCCCTTCTTTCTATTCCTCATCCCTCCACTCTCAGGGAGACAGCCTTTGCACCTGTGCCCCCTTGTGCGCAACCCACCTCCCCACTTCCCACCCTCACTGCCTGTCCCAGGCTTCCCCCCTTCACAGAGTTAACTCTCACTCACCCTTTGGCTCTCAAATCAAACATTATTTCCTAAGAGGAATTTTAGTACCTTTGTTAAATACTCTTATTGTGCAATATTCCATTATTTCAGAGTTCATACCTCAGCATTAGTTATGCATTCTCATGATTTAAATCATCATTGCATCACAGGCCTAAGGCAAAGGAGTCAGTCCATAATAATTTGTTGAGTATGAATAAATGAATTCATAGATGACCATTTCTTACAACATGCCCTCCAATATCTTATTTTACCACCACCTGTTACAATCTATGTTATTATCTGTATTCTGAACTAGATATGGGGATGTGATTTCTACAGGCTTTGTAGCTTATCTCTAACTGGATGATGGTCTTAAACAATAGACACTAATGTTTTCCCTCTGGCCTTGCTTATGAATTGTTAAAATAATAATGTCCAGAAAGAGGCTGAAATGACGAACTATAGACTAGAAGGGAATATTTGCAAACAACATTGAACAATGGACTAGTATCTTGACTATCTAAGTAAGTCTCAAAACTTAACAGTAAATACATAATACAATTAGAAAACGAGCAAAAGATATGAACAGACATTTCACTGGAAAAGATACAGAAGGCAAATAACTGCATGAAAAGATATTGAATATCATTACCTCCTACAAATGTACAAATTTACACCACAATGAGATCATTATATACCTATCGGAATGGCTAAAACAGTTGATAAAACCAAATGCTTACAAGGACATGGCGAAGCTGGAGAAACTAGATCGCTCATGTACTGTTGGTGGGACTGCAAAGTGGGACTGCAAAATGGTACAGCTGCTCTGGAAAACAAATTGGCAGTTTCTTTAAAAACTAAACAAACATCTTCCATACAACCCAGCAATTGCACTACTGGGCTTTTATCCCAGAGAAATGCAAACTTATGTTCACACAAAAACCTGTATACAAATGTTCATAGCAGCTTTGTTTGTCATAGCCAAAAACTAGAATCAGCACAAATATCCTTCAACAAGTGAATGGTTAAACTGCCATGCATACATACTGTGGAATACTACTCAAAAATAAAAATGAATGAGTTCTCAATAGACTCGACAACTTAGATAAATCTTCAGGAAATTATACTGAGTGGGGAAAAAACAAAAAATCGACAGTCTCAAAATGTCACAGATTATAGGTATAGGATTCCATTATATAACAGTTTGAATGACAAAATTTGAGAAATAGAGGATAGATCAATGGTTACCAGGAGTTAAGGAAAATGACAGAGCACAAGGAGGGAGGGAGTATGAGGGGTGTGTTTGCAAAAGGATCCTTAATGTTGCAACTAGTCAATGTCTTGACTGCGGTAGTGGACACACAACCCTACACAGATGATAAAATTGCACACATAGAACACAATACACACACACACACAGAGTACAGGTAGAACCAGGGAAGTTGGAATCAGACAAATGGACTGATCAATGTCAACATCCTGATTGTGATATTGTGCTGTAGTTTTCAAAATGTTACCACCGAGGAATTGGACCAAGTATACATGGGATCTCTCTGTAATTATTATCTTGAACAACTCCATGTGAATCTAAATGTATCACAATGACAATTCCAATTTAAAATGATATTAGAGATGTTTATCATTTTACTTCTTTGATCAATAGGGGAGCAACTCTGCACATAAGATTGGAAGGCTCCAGGTATGCAGTGAATCCAAGGTAGACACATCTTAGCTGTCATGGGGCTTATGTTCCCAGCATAGAGACTGGAATCTACTAGAAACTCAAATGTTTGTTAAATAAAGAAACAAAAAAAAAAAAAGAAGAAGAAGAAGAAGAAGAAAAGTTTGGATCACCAGCATAAATATATCTGGGAGAGAATTTTACTTTTGGTGTTTCTAGAAATAATAATTGATGAAACACATCATTAGCTAGTTTAAAGTAAAAACCAGTCAGTGCTGGAATAAAACCCCTTGCATACACTGTAATTTAATGTTTTATCCATTGAAAGTCATAGCAATTTAGTCCAATAAAAAATAATAATGTCCATCTGTTAAAGGACATTATCTGAAGTATATACTAATAATAATATGTTTAAAATATGCTTATACATGTTTTCGTTGATGTGATTGCCACAATATTCCACATGATGATCCTGACGGCAGGACATATCTACCACTTTAGTTGGTTTGTCATCAAAACATGGCTGGAGTAATTTCACATTGTGTCCACTTAAAAACAGACACTTATACTGAGTAGATATTAGTATCTTAAGTCCCAGCTCAGGCCTAGAATCAGATTCATGAGGACTTCTTCTCCCCCCTGGGATACTTGTTCTGTAATATGGGGTAAATAAATCCCTTAACCAAATGGAGTCTCCATTTCATCGTCTATAAATGGGGATGATACCACCTACTTAGCTGGATTCTGATAAAGATTAATAATATAGTAAGTTTAAAGAAGTAATGCAAGTATATCACTAATGCTTTGCATTCACTAACAGGAAGAATGGAGGGAGGGGCAGAGAGATAAAAGGAAGAAAAGAAAAAGGAGGGGATGTGTCTTCTTCACCCCAGAGAGCAGGAGAGCCACAGGGACAGAGAGGGGGCTCCCCAATAGCTAGGTACAGACTTCATCAGCAAGGATGGACTGGGAATGAGGAGAGATGCTTTCAGAAGCTGTTCCCCGCTTAGTGGTTTGAACTTGAGAGCAGGCAGGACTCCTGCTGCCCCAGCATTCTCTGTAGCCAGTTTTATAGCCTTGTAACTTCGAATGTAGGAAAAAGGAGTTACCGTAGAGACAAGGCAGGATTTCTGGTGTCAAAGGAAGTAGTAGCTTGAGAAATAAACCAACCAGAGAGAGAGTGCTGCAAATGAGCTGGCTCCCCTTGGACCTGTGTAGCAGAGGAAATGGAAGGGGAAGGCAGTGGGAAAGGTGGTCGTTTATATAGAAGATATGGGAGGTGGATGTAAACTTCACCAACCTATAGGTCCATAAAGTCTCCAAATTTCACCTTCCTGTAGCTCCATAAAGTCTCATCTGCTGCAGACGTGTGTATGTCCATGTGTGTGTCAATTTATCATTTACATAATAGCAATTTATATATTTGGGCTTTGCTAACTGTCTTAACATTTTTATAAAGTGGTTGCAGCTGTTGACATTATTTTTCAGATTTTCTTCCCCTCAATTAAAAGCAGGATAGTGGGGTTTAATTATACTACAGGGAGTTTTAATAAGGTATCACCAAAATTATCACAAAATTAAATTAGTACCACAAAACTTTACCTATCTATGAGAACAACTCTCGTGGGCTAGGTTCTTGAACAATGCTCAAGAAAATTTGAGATTTTACCAGCTTGTAAATCAACAAAGGAAATCACCACAATTGATCACTGGAAAATGATTGACATTTTCTTTGCAGGTGTAGTTGCACAAAGGGAAAGGTGATGGTGTGTTCTTTAAAGAAGCAAAAAATAATACATGCTGCAGAAAAGCTGACAGCAAGACTGAGACCGTCCAAAGTGATGCAGAGAACACATGCTAATTAGCAGCTCACTAAGGATATCTCACGGAACTGCTCTCTGAAAGCCACACTTCCCCCCAGCCCCCAACGGAGCATCTGATGCCCCATGGGCACAGACTGTCAAAATGAGGTTAAGGAAATTGGCAATGGGCACGAGATGATTGTGATGTCACATCCATAAATATTAAATCACAGTAAAACACTAAAGTAGTAGGGTGATATACGCTGAGCCAGGACAGGATTTGATTTCTCAAGAGCCAAATAAGAGCCAGCCGGGAAAAATGCCCAGCCCTAGAGAAAAAGACAATAATGAAAAGGGTGTACTGTTAGAATACCGAGAGGAGCTTTGTGAGTCGCACCATACATTCACCACAGGAGAATCAGGTCACTTCAGGAAGGAGGCCTCTGATGAACCTTAGGGAACTTAAGTAGGAAATGGATTTAATAACTGTTGACTGTAACCCTGGTGGAGGCTTTAAGCTCTCACTGTAATGAACCTAGCACATATCGGTTAGTACATCCTGTCCCAAGAAAGCCAGCAATCCATTACTCTACTGAGGGCACATGTTGCATGAAAACCTACTTTTGTTCTCACCACGGAACCTACGCCAATTTCCTTTCACTGACCTCGATGATTTTGCTGACCCGAGAAGAAGAATCTCAGCAATCAGAAGCCCCACGTTTCTCTTCAAAGATTATCCTCAAGTCACAGCCAGAAACAGGGGCCAAACCAGTCCACACAGCAGGATTTACAGAACATCCAGTTATCCCTTAGACTCGTGGCTATCACACCTGGGACTTTTTATCAGATTTCCCTGACTTGAAACTGACAATGTTAGGATGATTTTTGTCTTCTTTTTTCCTCCCCTATCTTTTAACAACCATAACTTCATTTGAACATTTGTTTCATTTTTCTTGTATAAATCTAAACTGATGTAGATTCTGATTCCGTTTGGTCAAGGTATTATCACTCGGTGACAACTATCACGGTATTCTGCATTTTCTGTGCTTTTTCTTTCCAATAAATCATGCACTTAGGCACAAATGCACAGACATGGGCACTCAAACATGGAAATACAGACACGGTCATACATGCACAATAACCACAGGAACACACATATTTAGGGCTCTAAAAAGTCCATGAAAGCAGAAAGAGTATAGACTGTGTGTTTGCCCTTTGACCATTAATTTAGACATTTGCTTTTATACTTCTGGCTTGTAATAATAATAATAAAGTACCTCCATAGAACATTTTCTGAATTATGATTCTAGAATTTTCCCCATAACAGAGGAAATTGTGTTTTCTTTCCCCAGGCCCAGTAGCAACCTTAAGGGTTTTGTTTTTTGCAGTTTTTGGCCAGGGCTGGGTTTGAACCCGCCACCTCCGGCATGTGGGGCAGGTGTCCTATTCCTTTGAGCCACAGGCACCACCCAGTAATCTTAAGGTTTTACAGGCACTTGTGATTCTTGGTCGCAGCATCCCAGAGCATTCTGCATGAGCAAGACCCAGGACTTTATCCTAAAATAAGCTTTTGCTCTTATTTATATATCAGCATTAGGATTTCTTGGATTTTGGTCTTTGATATTGCTTAAATATTCATAAGATGCAAATAGCCAATATCATGTACTTTCTTTAGAGCAGGTATTCATGGGGCAACAATTTAGGAAAGGAAACAGAAAAAGGGAATCTGGAAAGACCAGAGAAAAACAACTACAATTTTGCCAAGAACCAGCACTACGCTTCGTGAGAATTGAGATACATTTACATTTGGCCTTTAATTTCTCCATCAATTTGGACTGTGTTTTTGTGAAAATGAGAATATATGTGAAAAGTACCTAGCTGAATTCTTGGGACATGGCAGACACCCAATAGATATAGGTTTTTACTACTATATTAAGCATGTTCTTGTCATAAGCAGAATCTACCCATACCCAGATGATAAAGAAAAGTTAAAACTTAGTTGAGACAATTAGAATAAAACATTTCAAGCTGAGAACACACTCTTAATGTTACCATAAAAATTCTAAATCTTACCATCATCCAAGAATATCACAATCATTGAATTCAACATTGAAAAACCTAAGAATTTCCCTTTTCCCATCTCTAACTTTGCCTAAGCTGTCATTCCAAAAGAAGCCAGGCAAATTTTCAAGTCCTTTAATTTTTACTTGTCAAACATTATCTTCTGGTCAAGTCCAACAATTGTTAAGCCAATGACATACAAGGTCAGACAATAAAGCTTGTAAACTCATCCTAGAAAAAGTGCTACATACTTCATTGCTGAATATCTCTGTGGTCACCTTCCAAGGACTCCCCAGGGCCATCAGGAGATATAATCTCTTAATAATGCATACATGTTTATAAAACAACCTTAGTGAAGGAAAGTAGCAATTATGCTTGTTTAAAAGTTAAATTTCATTTTAGAAAATATATGTGTAATGTTTGGTGTTTATATATACTATCAGTGGCTACTGACAGGGGTATTGACAGTCACATGCCTCCAGTTTCACCACTGGGAGAGCAGGAGTAAGCCCACATCTTTTGATGTGAGCAACTCTTTTGAATGCTATTGCTGTTATTCGACAGGTGAGTGACAAATTTTTAAAAATGGAACCCAAGACCTTACTCTCGGTCTATGACACAAAACAATGAATACATGTTAATTCATATGCTTTTCCAGTTTCTTTAAGTTATCTAGGAAGGCTGTAATAAGGTTATTTAACAATGCCACTTGGAAATCTCTAATAATTTATTCATTTTATCTTTTATTATTTCTATAAGTCTTATGCCACATCAAAAACTTTCAATTTGTTAAATCATATATACATTCTATTTAATTCTGGGTTATGTTTTAAGGTGATTCCTTATAGGTCTTTCTCTAGATATAATTATACTTGGAAATTCAGTGGGTGTCACACAAAATATTAAATACATCTAAAATACAGTATACAAAGATCTGCATCACAAACTTGCCATTTTTTTTAATCTTCCAAAATGTGTTGAAGGTGTCATTTTTATCTTCCATTCATTCTGCTTTAAGCCAACTCAGTCCAAGGTGACCCATTATCTTGATATTATAAGAAATAACTAACCATCCTAATTAATATAGAAAGGAAAAATAAAAGGGACATTTCCTAAAGCTTACAAAGATGCAAAGATCTGTAGGAAGTATTGATGCATTGCCTACATGGCTTTTTTTGCATAACACTAATTTTATACACAAGGTAAAATTTTATACTACATCAGGTAAAAAAATTCATTATTTAGATCAAGTGACTTAAGCCCTCGGTATCATATTTGTTCTAAGAAATTATTTCTGTGACTAAGAAAAAAATTCCTAGCTCTCAAGCCAGACATCCAGCTTCATCCATTACAGGAACCACATAGCTTCTAAGCATCCCTTGGCACAATTAGGTCATGGGGTCAATCTCTGCCTTGTTCACAGTGATTTAAAGTTATTAGCAACTAATGATTATTTGTGTTAAACAAGAGCCCAATCATGCTACAAACTGTCATAGTTGGTACTAATTAACAGCCTTGGTAGAAGCAGCAAGTTCAGAAACTGAATAATCCTATGAAGTGCTGTCTCGTAGAAAATCATCTTTCCCATACTACCTGCTCTGGGAAGGGAGCTCTGTGTCTGGAAAACCGGCCACCATGAAACTTCAGTATATCTCCAGTCATTTCTACAAGGCGTTGACTAATTTGAAAGTACATGAGAGAAAGAAGAGGAAGGTTGTTTCTCCTAATATTCAAAAGCATGATGCAAGGAAGTATTATCCAAGAATAATTGAAGGCTTGGTTTAATCAAAAGCAGATTAAACATGTCACTGGGAGCACAGCTCCAATATCCAGTTATTAATAGGCAGTGCCAGCAATAATAATAATGTACCTTGATGTTTACAGTAGAGACATGCCCTTAGGTGAGTCGATGAGTAAATATGAAAGTCCCTGTATAAATTAGAAGTGCTAACATTTTCATGAATAATAAATAATTGATTCCTACAACTCTATAGCAAAAATAATTTACCTGAATAATTTTATCTCTTATTCCAATATATAGCTCTTCTTGACATTTCGTTCTGATATTCAAAATCATGTCAGAGCAAATGAACTATTATAGGAGAAGTTGTATTAATTTTACCCGTTCATATAAGCAAAACATATTGCTTTTGATTTTTATGAATAGGTAATTTTGTTTTTCATAAATACATAATGAACTCTGTTGTTGTTGTTTTTTTTTTTTTTCCGTGAATGGAAAGGGGCTTTTGAACACATAAGGGAAAGCTAAAGGATGCCAATCTCTTTTTGTTTATATCTGTTCAGCCAACACATTTGCAATGTTCTGAAACTGTTTTTTCTTTTTACATGTAACAAAGTCTGTCACCAGCACAATGTTGACAAGATTCACAAGTGACCCACCCTTTATGTTACAAGTCTTCCACCTCAACCCAAACATCAATAAAAAAGTTTGCAGTTAATGTCAGATTTGAGACACTTCTGTAGAAACATTACATTGAGCAGCGGTATCCTTTCTTGCCCTTGTAATTATACTGGTCTAACCAAATGGGAAAAGGGAGAATACAAATAGCTACAGCATTTTAGACCTTTTCTTGGCTCACGCACATGAATGTGGAAATGGCATTTCGGTTGCATTCTCTCAAGGGAAGAAGTGCCTATGAATCTATGATGTTGAGAGTGTTTTGGGGGATGGGCCGGGGGAGGACGATATTTTTAAGAAGTCTCTCCATCTGGCTGTTCAAACCAAGAAAAGTTCATTCTTGTAGTAAATTATTTCAGGATGGAATGTAATAGACTGTACAGATTTGATCATTTAAAAGATATTTCAAAAACTAAGATAAGGAAGGAGGTGGTGAGCACAAAGTTGGTGGTCAAGTGATTCATTTTTTTTTTTTCTTCCGCAGTTTTTGACCGGGGCTGGGTTTGAACCCGCCACCTCCGGCATATGGGGCCGGCACCCTACTCCTTTGAGCCACAGGTTCTGCCCAAGTGATTCATTTATAAACTTATTTTGTTTTAGTTGAATATTCTTTATTGAGAGTTGGTGATAAGTAACTTATTGGTCAAACTGGGATTTTGCTGAAATTCCATACAATATAGAGAATGAAAGCAGCCAACTCATTTCCTCCATAGAAGTTCATTTAAGTGGATAGAGTTTGGTTTTTTCAGTATGTATACAGAAAAGGCAGCCTATTAGATAATGACTTCTGAATTGGCACTGCCAAAAGGTAAAAAAGTAATCTTTGGAAATCTAGGTCTATGTATCTATGACTTAGCCAGTTAAAAGGATTTATATTGAATATTTCCTAGATGCCAGGCGGTGAGCTTAATGATGGGAAGATTCAAATGGAAAAGCACTAATGCTCCTGAAGTGCTCAGTTTAGAGGAAGAGATGGTCAACTAGATAAGAATTTACCATTCAGTGGGATTCTTGCTGTGATAGAAACCTAAGTAATTAATCAACATATTTGGTTCAACTGGAATTTATATCAAAATGCCTAGCATAGTGCCCACAGAAGGTGCTCAATAAATACCTGTTTGAATGATATACATTTAATTTTGAATTTATATTTATACACATGGGAAAGCTTATTAGCCCTTGAATATTTTAAAGAGAACTTTTATAGTTATCTCTTTTATTTGCTCACGTTATTACTACTATACGTGGTATTTATAGTTTTCTGTTGCACAAACTATTTTTTGTCAACCTTCATGTCTGCTAAATCCAACACCAGGCAATATCTATAGCCTTGTGCACCCTGGGCATCCTGAGAGTGCCCAGTACAGCATAGGAAGGCACAGCAACACTTAGAGCCTTTGGTATCGTGGGTGCCATAATCCCGAAGCCCTAAGAAAGATTGAAGAAGCATGAACATCAATAAGATCAACCCCATAACAAAACAATACAGATGACTCACATACAAACATACGTTCTCTCAAATATGGATATCATCCAATTTACAAATTGTTTGGAGGATTAAAAGGCAACTTGGTGTTGCCTAAATAGTGCTCTCTAAATATTAAAAAAATGAATGAGTCAGTAGCGCTCTATACAAAATAGAGTGGCACCACCAAAGGTAACAGGTTTTTTTTTGTTTGTTTGTTTTGTTTTTTATAATTTTATTAAATCATAATTGTGTACATTGGTGCAATCATAGGGCAGAATGTGCTTCATATACAATCAGAAACATTTTGATCGTACTGTGAAAGATAACCCTCATAGCATTTTCTTAATCACTGTATAAAGACATTGATACTCTACATTTAATAAGTTTCACCAGTACCCTACTAAGATGCACCGTAGGTGTGAGCCCACCAATTGCCCTCCCTCCACCCATCCTCCCCCCTCCACTCCCCTCCCTTTCATTTTTCCCTGTATTCTTGTGCTATAATTGGGTTTTAGCCTTCATATGAAAGCTATAAATTAGCTCTATATTAGGGCTGAGTACATTGGATACTTTTTCTTCCATTCTTGAGATACTTTGCTAAGAAGA
>CAUYRH010006769.1:0-32712 GCA_963574655.1 Perodicticus potto
TGAAATCATTTCCACTTAGATCAGGAACCAGGCAAGGTTGCCCATTGTAATGGAAGTTTTAGCCATTGCAATTAGGGAAGAAAAGGTGATCAAGGGTATCCACATAGGGTCAGAAGAGATCAAACTTTCACTCTTCGCAGATGATATGATTGTATATCTGAAAAACACCAGGGATTCTACTACAAAAGTTTTAGAAGTGATCAAGGAATACAGCAATGTCTCAGGCTACAAAATCAACACCCATAAAAATGTAGCCTTTATATATACTGACAATCGCCAAGCCAAAAAAAACAGTAAAGGACTCTATTCCTTTCACAGTAGTGCCAAAGACAATGAAATATTTGGGAGTTTACCTAACAAAGGACGTGAAAGATCTTTATAAAGAGAACTATGAAACTTTAAGAAAAGAAATAGCTGAAAATATTAACAAATGGAAAAACATACCATGCTCATGGCTGGAAAGAATCAACATTGTTAAAATGTCTGTACTACCCAAAAGCAATATTTAATTGTAATGCAATTCCTATTAAAGCTCCATTGTCATATTTTAAAGATCTCGAAAAAATAATACTTCGTTTTATATAGAATCAGAAAAAAACTCGAATAGCCAAGACATTACTCAGAAATAAAAACAAAGCAGGAGGAATCATGCTACCAGACCTGAGACTCTACTATAAATTGATAGTGATCAAAACAGCACAGTACTGGCACAAAAACAGAGAGGTAGATGTTTGGAACAGAATAGAGAATCAAGAGATGAATCCAGCTACTTACCATTACTTGATCTTTGACATGCCAATTAAAAACATTCAATGGGGAAAAGACTCCCTATTTAACAAATGGTGCTCAGTGAACTGGCTAGTGACGTGTAAGAGGCTGAAACTGAACCCACACCTCTCACCATTAACTAAGGTAGACTCTCAGTGGATTAAAGATTTAAACTTAAGACATGAAACTATAAAAATATTAGAAGGAAGTGCAGGGAAAACTCTTGAAGTAATCAGCTTGGGTGAATATTTTATGAGGAGGACTCCCCAAGCAATTGAAGCAGTATCAAAAATAAATCAAACTAAAAAGCTTCTGCACAGCCAAGAACATAGTGAGTATAGTAAGCAGACAGCCCTCAGAATGGGAGAAAATATTTCTTGCAGGTTATGCCTCGGACAAAGGTTTAATAACCAGAATCCACAGAGAACTCAAACAAATTAGCAAGAAAAGAACAAGTGATCCCATCTCAGGGTGGGCAAGGGACTTGAAGAGAAACTTCTCTGAAGAAGACAGGCGCATGGCCTACAGACACATGAAAAAGTGCTCACCATCCTTAATCATCAGAGAAATGCAAATAAAAACTTCTTTGAGATATTACCTAACTCCAGTAAGATTAGCCCACATAATGAAATCCCAAAACCAGAGATGTTGGCATGGATGTGGAGAAAAGGGAACACTTCTACACTGCAGGTGGGAATGCACACTCATACGTTCCTTTTGGAGGGATGTTTGGAGAATACTTAGAGATCTAAAAGTTGACCTGCCATTCAATCCTATAATTCCTTTACTAGGTATATACCCAGAAGACCAAAAATCACATTATAACAAAGACATCTGTACCAGAATATTCATTGCAGCCTAATTCATAATTGCTGAGTCATGGAAGAAGCCCAGGTGCCCATTGACCCACGAATGGATTAATAAATTTGTGGTACATGTATATCATGGAATATTACACAGCCTTAAAGAAAGATGGAGATTTTACCTCTTTCATGTTTACATGGATGGAGCTGGAACATATTCTTCTTAGCAAAGTATCTCAAGAACAGAAGAAAAAGTATCCAATGTATTCAGCCCTACTATGAAGCTAATTTATAGCTTTCATCTGAAGGCTATAACCCAACTATAGCACAAGAATATGGGGAAAGGAACAAGGGAGGGGAGAGAAGAGGTGAGGTTAGGTGGAGGGAGCCTAATTGGTAGGGCCACACCTACAGTGCATCTTAGAAGGGTACAGGAGAAACTTACTAAATGCAGAATACAAATGTCTTCACACAATAACTAAGAAAATGCCATGAAGTCTGTGTTGATCTTTTTGATGCGAATAGTTCACCTTGTATATGAAGCCAGCACATTGTAACCCCTTGATTGCGCTAATGTACACAGCTATGATTTAATAAAAAAAAATTAGAAATAAACTCTCAAGCTGAGATTATATCTTGGGAGCAATAAGAAAAATAATTTCTGAGACTGGCAAAGATGAACATCTTCAAAGCAGAGAAAGAGAAGCTATGGATTCTATGAAATGGTAGCAGCAGGAGGGGACTGGATAAATGATGGAACAAAAACATTTTAAAAAGAAAAAGAAATAATTTCTCACAATAAGAAAGAACTCACTCTTTCTAGTCCCACATCTAGATATTGTATAATAAAACTTTTAACATGTCTTTCTGATCTCCAACAGGATGATTCTATCAATGCCTTTTATTTTTTTTTATTGTCCTGTGATTTTGGATTGATTATAAAATGACATCTTTGGGTTTGCACATATTTGCATGCATAGACAGAGAGAAAAAGTTCTATTATACCTGTAGAATACAGATCCAAAATATTTTCTTGCCAGTTTTGTAGTGAGCCTACATTTTCCCAGTTGCTTTATTTCACTTAAACTTTGACATCACTGCCCCCATTGCAGTAATATATAACCCAAGAAAATGTAACCATCCATGTTTTAAAGCAAGGGAAACAAAAGTTAAATGAATTGCCCAAATTCATATAGTTGCCCTAAAGTAAAAACTTCTGGACCTGTATTTCTTTTCATAGTACTATTCAACTTTGTCCTCTTCCTCTCACTAATCCAATCTTGTCATTATAGATGTGTGTCCCCTCGTTCTTTTGATGTTTCAGGTGAACTCATAGTTGAGTTGACAGACCTTGAATGATGACCCATTTGGTGTAGTCCTGAAACTTCTGACGCTCTTGTGAGTTTGCCCCATGGTTCAGGGAATGTCTGACAATATAAAACTAAAAGACTCATGTATGAGCCCTGGGGAAAGTTTCTGTCCTTGCTGTGTTTCTCCTATAAAATTCACCCTGGAAAGGACTCCTTTCCCTTAGGGGAACAGTGGCTATTTATGAGGCAGCCAGGGAGTGGGGCAAAAACCCATACTTTGTAAGAGAACGCTGCTCCCATTGACACGTATAATACAGGGGGATTAAAAGTGCTTCTGAAGTGCATGTTTCAAAACAAACTGGAGGGTTCAAATTCGATTCTAAGCAAAAGTCTGAAATTTCATTTTCAAGTTTACCTCCTTTATAATGTTTTTATTAATTGTGCATATCTTTTTTTTTGAACAAGTGAGCAGTTTATTTAGAATTAAACAAAGGTATGATGTGATACAGTACAAGCAAGACCCTCAAGATAGGTTTAATAGTACTACTCACACAAAAACTTAAATTTCACCTCAAAAAACATCACAAGACAAAAGAGAAAGCAATTTCACTATTATAAAACAAGATATTTCATGCAAAGTATTAACTCTACCCCCCCAAAGTCCAACCTCCCAACAAACAAAAAACTATCTGGGAATACTGCTAACCTAACATATTAACCACAGTATAATCATTCATAGGAAAACAGTAATTAAGCAATGAATTAAATTAAATAACAAAGTTCAAACTGTCCTAAACTCATAGACCACAATGATTTTACAAGACAAGCAATTCCAGAAATCTTATAAACAATAAAAAAAGAAATTTTTTCAATATCATTCTATTTGATCTGTGCATATCTTTATACATGTTCAAGACTGTCTGTGTGTCTCTCACACAAACTCACATACACAGTCTAGGGATGAAACACAATCATTAATTTGAATAATAGATGGTAAAATACCAAGTTCTTTTCATTTATAATAAAATTTTCTCTCATGCGCATCTTATCTGCTGAGCATTTATTTGTCTTTCTGAGGATGTATGTTATAATTTAGCTTCAGTGTGACAATTTAAAAAATGATAGTTTATTGCATTTTTCTCCTTAGTTCGATTGCACGGTGATTGTTGTAGTTACATTCATCAGACACCACATTCATATGCAGCAACATAATTGTGGCCATTTAGTATCTATAATCACTTACAGAGAATGAGTGGGAATTAGCCCTTAGTTGGAGTGTTTAAAGAGGGAAAGAGTGAGCGTTAGTGTTTAAAAACAGATGAGCCATTTTCTACCTTCAGATTTCTTGCAGAATTTGTGCCTAGCTTGATTTCCTTTAGATTGAGAGAAATGCTTGTATCTAGGAAGAATTTAAATAAGTGCATTATACAAATGTTAAGTCAGATGAAATATATTTTAATGCAGCAAATTTTTAAAGAACTCAATGCCTAAAAATCCAGCACAATTCATCTCATCCTCTCCAATTGTTGTTATCTATAGATAATGTCAAAAATCTTACTTTAAACAATATTTTCACATATGAGAGATTTCCTTTTCATGTATACTTGTAACAAATGTAGAAATACCAACTAGAAATAATAATATCCCAATATGTCAGCATTAAATTGAAATTTAAACATTTGGAGTTTTGTCTAGATATTTTTATTTTGTATTTTTCTTTTCTTTTTTTTCTTTCTTTCTTTCTTTTTTTTTTTTTCAGAGAGGCAAGACTCTCTTTTTTGATATGAGGGGAGAAGTGCAGGGTTCTGGAAGTATCCAATTTGGAAAAAGCAAACAAATCAGTTTTGAATGGTATTTTTGCTTTCCTTTTACATTTGCCTTTTCATGTGTTTTTTGCCAAAAATTACGGCCAAGGAATTTGTTTATTGTCAAGAATTTTTTTCTCATTTTTATCATCAGCTTTAAGTATTTTATTTTTTAAAAAGTCCCTTATTTTCTTTTTTGTGGCATAGGGATTTAACCACATCAGCATATACAGTGATCATACAAAGTATGCAACTTTTCCGTATACAATCTCGTTGTGTTTAAGTATGTCATAAAATTGTTGGAAAATAACTGAAAATTGCATTCAGTGATAAAACATGCTGCGTTCGACATTCCCACTGTTCTGTTGTGACTGAGTGGATAAAGCAACGTCTTCGCATGATTCTTCCTCTGCTTCATTTGAGGGTACTGAGCAATGTTGGGGAATGGTTCAGTAACAACTTTATGAATCAAGATGAAATGATTCTAAACTAGGAATAAAATGGCCCATCCAAGTACGTCATGGAAATGCTGTGGCTATCAAGATGAGGGTAGAGAAAACCAGAAAACAAATGAGGCTTTGGGAAAAAAACAATAGTATCAGCATACTAATAATGATGCTAATAATATAAATTCAACGTACTGAACTACAAACCTGGTTGAGTACTAGGAGATACATATTCCTTTAGTAAAATTCCTCTAATATAAGGTTTATTCCCTTTAGCAGATGAGAAAGCAGCAAAATAAGGCTTAATAGTTTGTCCAAGATTAGCCTAAAAATGAGTGACCGATGGGGGAATTCCATCAGTCATTATTCTATCAATGCATTTATTATGACTATAAATTAGAAAGTCAGAAAACATAGATATTTTACACTTGTTCAGTGTCCTACAGTTTTCAGATTTCTCTCATATCACTGTTTGATTCTTTCAATCAGTTAGGAGCTGTTTGACACAGGAGATACAGATACTATTGATACTACTCCAGTACAGAGTAATCAAAGGACTTAAAATAACAATAATAAAATGCCAAATAAAGCTCAGAGGCTAAGGCAGAAAACTGGCTCAGTGCTCTCTCCAGATCACCCCAGCTGGCTTAGAGAACTGACCAAAAGTAAAGAACACAAATATATAGAGAAAAGAACAATATACAGCCCAGGGGCCAATTCAGATGATTTATGGCTTGTTATATTTATCCTTGTTCTACAGGTTACTAGAACAAATGTTTCTGGAGAACCATGGGGGGAAATTTTTGAGAAATAAAGATGTTTTAAGAAAAGGCTTTGTGTGCTGGCAGAAATTGGATGGAAAGAAATCTGCCAGCATGTACAGCAGGCAGTGAGTTAGGTGGAAAACAGCACCAAGCCTGAAGGTGGCTGATGTGGGTTCAAGGCCAGGCTTTGACATTAACATACTCAAAAATAAACACACCTCACCAAGAAGGAAGGAATCTTCCCCAACACATTATATGCAGCAAACATCACTTGATTCCAAAACCAGGAAAGGACTTACCTAAAAAGGAGAGCTGCAAACTAATTTCACTAATGAATATCAATGCAAAAATACTCAACAAAATCTTAGGTAACAGATTGCATCTCTCATTAAAAGAACTATATATCATGATCAAGTAGGCTTCATCCAAGGAATGCAAGGCTGGTTTAATATACGCAAAACCATAAATGTAATACATCATATCAATAGAAGCAAAAACAAAGACCATATGATCCTCTCAATAGATCCAGAAAAAACATTTGACAAAAATCAGCATTCTTTTCTAACAAGAACACTTAAAATAAGCAGAGGAGGGCACATTTCTTAAGCTGATTGCAGCCATCTATGACAAACCCACAGCTAACATCATTCGGAATGGTGTGAAACTGAAAGCTTTTCCACTTAGAACTGGAACCACACAAAGATATCCGCTTTTGCCACTATTATTCAACTTAGTTCTCTAGGTTCTGCAATCAGGCAAGACAAGGGCATCCAAATGAGGGCAGAGGAGGTCAAACTCTCCCTCTTTGCTGATGATATGACCTGATACTTAGAAAACCCCAGAGACTCAAGCACAAAACTCCTGGAAGTTATCAGGAAATACAGTAATGTCTCAGGGTATAAAAACTCCTCTTTGTATACGCCAATAACAGCCAAGTTGAGAAGCAAATTAAACACCCAATTCTCTTCATAGTAAATGAAATGCCTAGGAATATACCTAACAAAAGAGGAGAAACATCATTTCAAAGAGAATTATGAAATCCTAAGAAAAGTAGTTGCAGAAGACTCTATCAAATGGAAGATCATGTAATGCTTATGGCGGGGAAGAATGAACATTGTCAAAATGTTTCTTCTACACAAAGCAATGTAGATTCAATGAAATCTCCATTAATTACCAACATTACATTGTAAAGAACTGGAAAAAATAGTACTTTTTTTATTTTGTAACCAGAGAAACAACTAGAGCTCTGTATAGCTAAGGCTATTCTTATTAATAAAAAAAAAAAAAAAAAAAAAGTTGGAGGCATAGCCCTAGCAGACTTCAGGCTATGCTACAAGTCCACAGTGATCAAAACAGTACAAAAATAGAGACACAGACAGAATGTAAAACCAAGAGATGAAACCAGTTTCTATTTGCCATCTGACCTTTGATAAACCATACAAAATCATACAGTGGGGAAAAGAACCCCTATTCAATAAACGATGCTGGGAAAACTGGATAACCATATGCAGAAGACTGAAACTCCCCTTTCAAAAATTGAGTCAAGATGGATAAGAGACTTAAATCTAAGACACAAAATGATAAAAATCTTAGAAGAAAGCTGGGGAAAACTCTTGATGATGTTGGACTGGGGAAAGATTTTATGACAGATTTCAGCGGCCATTGCAACAACAATAAAAATTAACAAATGGGTCTTACTTAAGCTGAAAAGCTTCTGCACACTTAAGGACATGAGTAAAGCAAAAAGACAACCTTCAGAATGGGAAAAGATATTTACAGGGTATCAAAATCTGACAAAGGGTTGATAATAAGAATCTACAGAGAACTTCAACAGAAAAAGAGTAAACAATTCCATCTACTTCTGGGCAAGAGATATGAATAGAACCTCCTCTGACGAAGGCAGAGGAATGACTAACAGACATTTGAAAAAATGTTCATCATACCTGGTCATCAGAAAAATGCAGAACAAAATGACCCTGAGAGGCCACCTAACCCCACTTTGAATGGCCCACATCACAGAGTCTCGAAACTGCAGGTGCTGGCGTGGATGTAGAGAGAAGGGAACACTTTTACACTGCTGGTGGGACTGCCAACTAATACAACCTTTTTCGAAGGAAGTATGGAGAATTCTCAAAGAACTCAAATTAGACTTCCCATTTGATCCCACAATCCCATTATTAGGCATGTACCCAAGAGGGAAAAGAAAATCATTTTGTCATAAGGACATTTGCACTAGACTGTTTATTGCAGCTCAGTTTGCAATCACCAAAACGTAGTAACAACCTAAATGCCCACCAACCCAGGAATGGATTAACAAGCTGTGGTATATGTATACCATGGAAGCCATTAAAAGATGGAGATTTTACATCTTTTGTATTAACCTGGATGGAGTTGGAGCACATTCTTTTTAGTAAAGTATCACAAGAATGGAGAAGCAAGAATCCGATGTACTCAATTCTAATATGAAGGCAGTAGATGAGCTAATACAAGGTAGAGGGTAGGAGAAGGAAGGATCGAGCAGAGGGGAGTCACGGTGGGGTGTCATGGTGTATGGCACACCTCTTGGGGGTGGGATTCAGTTACAAGAGGGACTTTACCTAACAAATGCAATCAGTGTGACCTAATTCTTTGTACCCTTAATGAAACCCACACAATAAAAAAAAAACAACCCAAAAAACACTGGAACAGACACTTTAAATTCCAATGTGGTTTTACCTAGGAGACATGGTAACAATGTCAAGGATAAAAAGGTGAAGAAAGAAAGCAAAGAAACCAACAAAAGGCAGGAGCAGTGACTAGGAGATTCTTCCGGAGTCCAGCCATCTGATGACGTCACAAGACTGAGGTTGGACGCTGGTTATAAGAATGGGAAGGATAAGTTCAGATAGGAGCAGAAACGGTATTTGCTAGATGGTCATGGGAGTGAGAAGTGCCTAGTAGGGTAACATGACTCTGGAGGCTCCTCATACTGGTGACATCAGTAACCGAGGGAGAGAACTCCCTCTGGCAGACTAAATAGTTAGAAAGAGGACAATGCATGTAGTTTGGAACAAGCTGAATATCCCTATAATGAACTTTGCTCTCAATAAAGGTAGTGTTAACATTCAAAACGAATCAGTCTTCAAAAACCAGGATGAACTTGTGATAATCAGATGTCTTCATGACACCATACTGGCTGGTTCAAAAAGCCGCCCAAACACCAAAGAGGTCCTATTAAGTTTTAAAGAAAAGATAATTAAATCAGAGAAGCATCACTGTTGTAAGTACATTTCATTAGCAGATTCAAAAAATAAAAGTTCTCCAACAAATGCTTCAATGTAAAAAATACATTGTGTGTGTCACCTGCCAATCAAGCACAGCTGTTTACACTGTTTAATGTGTGTTAGGGGATGACTCGGTACGATACCATACAGAGGAGTAAAATTAAAGTTAGAGCAAACATTCGTGTGCATGCACAGTGCAGTCCCCAAATCAATTTTAAGAAGCAATGTACTTTTACACACTTTGAGAATTGTAATCTGTCACAGGTCTTTAACTGAATGCTAAAATTATATATACAGTGGAATCTCTGTAAGTTGACTGCTAAAGGGACTGTCACAAACTGGTCGACATATGGAGAAAGTCAACATAAGGAACCAGGCCTACTGTACTGACAGGTACATCGGATGCATGTCTGATCTATGGAAATTAAATCAACTTAAGGAGGTGGTCAACTGTGAGGTCCTACTGTGTGTATGTGTGTGTGTGTGTATACACACTTATGCAGACAAACACATAGGTATATTTTGCTGTTATATTACAAAAACATGTCATGTACTCTTCATTGAGACTTCAGGGCTTTTTCTGTATGACAGACTCTGTCTAACATGCTATAAAAATAATTTATGGCAATTAATTTTTATGCAAGATATGATCCACCATTTCTCTATCTCACAACCATTGAGAAATATTTGTGCTCTGGATTCTGTCGCTCCTCTGGGAGGGTGTTGCAGCCCATATAGCCTATGGCTAGGAGGAGTGAGAGTTATAAGAAATACCTGTAAAGTTCAATAATGGAACACCTTGGTGGAAAGGGCATGGAGAGGGATTTAGCTCTCCTGACAAGCACGAGAGCTCGCGAGATGAGAGCAGTGGTGAATTGGCAGTCTCTATACCTGTGGTGTTGAGAAGCTCAAGATCAGCCTTATATTAGGCTGGAGGAGCAGGCAGTCGGGAGCATGCGCATTCAATCATGGACCCACTTACTCTGACTCTGTCTCCTCTCCTGCCTGCAAAACGCCAGCACGGCGTCTCTCTGCTGAAGATCACTAAGCTCTGCTAAAGACTAAGATCTACCTTTCTAAGAAGACTGCTTTACTCTCTCTAAGACACTCTCTTTCTCTCTCTCCAGCTAAAGTAGATACCCTCAGGCACCTACCTAAGAGAAACTGTATCTGAGCAAGGTAACGTCGCGGTCTGTGTCCAGAACCTAGTCAAGCTGGGCCCAAGATCTGGCCAGGCCTGGGCCCCAACAAGTGGTGTCAGAAGTGACTTGTGACAGGAGGGATATAGCAAAGAAAGATTTCAGAATTAAAGAGGTCCTCCTATGTCACTTGATGGATTTAATTAGAGATTAATGAAGTCATCAGTAAAGACAGTTACCTCCCAGATAAGACAGGGCTTGCAGAGAATACAAAGCAATAAACAAACAAATAAACCTGATTAACATATCTATAGAAGTAAAGTGTTAATAGGAAAGACAGGTTAGTAAAAAATGTAAGCAGGCTAGTAAGTAATAAATTGTTTGGATAGTCATACATGAGCCTATTTTAGCCTGACACCTTTACACTTTTCAGTCACTAACTGACAGTCCTCACTGTGATTTCACACTCACCAAGAAGCAGCCTGCTTAGAGCATGGCTTCCCACGTGGCATGTCTGCAGGTGGAGCGTCTGGTCACCTCTCCAATTAAATTGCTCATTATAAATTCATAAACTGGTTTCCGCCATTCTTTTGGAGCTGTGTTAACATGAGACCACTCCTACTCCTGGTATGCTGATAAATCAGCTCTCTAGGCCTCTTATACTTAGAGCCAATCCCTGAACCATGATAAATGGGAGGGTTGCTGCCCTATGAAGCTCCATGGGAGTTTCCTCTTAAGACTTCCAACATATCAATGATTGCAGCTTTTATAAATTACATTGCAGTAAGAGCCAATATTGGCAGAGTGCAGGTCAGGATGAGATAAAATACCAAGTAGCATGTTGAGCTCACTACTGTCACATAGCCAGGGTGAATGGATAATTTAGAGTTCAATATGGATGATGTATGAGAGTGAAACATGCATTCACCAAGTATGAAAACAAATGGCATAAATGAAGTATGTCCCAGGAAAAGCCAGAAGAGATAAACTGGCTTCTTAGAATTCAGGTTGCTCGACCAATCTTGAGGTTGAACAGGAGATACTCATGATCATTCATTTGTGAACCTACCATAAACCAGGGGTACCCCAAGATATAACGTCTTCTCTGAGAGACAGGTGTAGACCGCTCCCAGATCTGCACAGAGCAGCTCCCTGGGGTCTCATCCTTGGGACACCACAGCACACACACGTGTTACTCTTTCTTCCAGATGAAATCCAGGTTTGGTGGCCTTAGCTATGGTTGAGCTCGTCTGTATTTCCTGTGCCTTATTTGAGGAACTGTTTTTATTTATCATTATCTGAACTACTTGGATTTTCTTGCATTAATTCAATTTTGAAAACAGTCTTTTTTTAAAAAGAGGCATTTGGTGCTCCTTAAAATACTTAGATACTTGTGCAATTATGCTATGAAGACTTCCATTGACGGGGCATTAGCTTCCGAGGAGAGCTGACATACAGATTTTGAGTCTCCACCAGGTATACAGGAGGCTCTAGGAGAAAGGAAAATACTTATTTTATCTGATATGAGATACATTAAATTTGTAATGCTCAAATCATTTTTGACTTCTGTAATTGTAAGAGATGTTCGGCATTATTTATGTTCATCTTTTCTTATTGGCATATATTTATCATTACAATTATAATACACTTTCTTTTCTTGAAAAGTATGTCCATCATTTTGGCATCCTCTGTACATGTCATATATATGTCTCCTCTATGTGTGTGTATACCTCATCAGGTTGCTGCTTCCTACAGTGTTATTTCTTCACTATCTTTCTCTTCCTCTCCTGATTTTTTGCTGAGGTTCATCACTGAGAACAGTCATGCTAAAATCCCCACGGTGTGTCAAGTGAGATGTCTGGGTGCAGACTTCATTTGCAGAACAAGATTCCTTGGAGCACACATTACAGAAAAAGACAGCTACTATAAATCATCTGAAATTAAATAGTATATATCAAATTCATGAAAATTAAAAATGCACACAAGTGAGTGCATAAATATAGAGAAACAATTCTAAACTCAATAGTAAACTCCTGTACCTTAAAATCAGCCCTATGTTTGAGGTTGCTTCCAGTTTTAAATTGCACACGATATCAAGAGTTGCATAAAATATATTATTAGCACCTAATCCAAAGAGAGACAGTGTGAATGACTCTAACAATGTAAATCGCAGAGATCACAGCCAAGAAATAAGAAGCCACACTGATATGCATATATATCATCTTGACTTGTAATATAGAAGCCACAATTTCTCTAAAATGAAGGGTCTTGCAATCTTGTTAACTTTCAACACATGCCCTAGACAGCTTCGTCATGAGATTTAGGGCCCCTCAGTCTAGTGGTCACAGCTACGAAGGGGAAGAACTTTCAAAAGATGCCACAAACAAATGGAAGAGGAAACAAAACCAATTTACGACAGGGTAATTCCTATTTGCCACGTGATGCCTTTGCAGGTAACATTCAGCAAAATTAGACAAGAACATTCTGCATTCAATAAGAGGACAGTAACAAATGGTTAACTGTCAAATGGATGACTCAAGAGTAGAAAATTCATATATGTGGAATTTATTCTCAGTGAAACCAGATAGAAAATGTATTAGAGTTCTCATAGCTGAAAATCTAACAACATATCCTTCTGAATACTTTCATTAAAATGTCTTCAGGCACTTTTAAAGGAATTATTACAAGAGAGAATGTATTTTGGTATGAAGATATTTAACTCCAAATTGTAATAGCAAAATATTAGAATACTAATCTTAAATTGTTAGCATTTATTGAGTGCTTATAATACACTGGGGAATCTTCTAAATACAATATACATACAAGGTGTCCATAAAGTTTGTGTGCAATTTAAAATTGTTCAAATAGTTGACAGTTTTAAATTGCACACAAACTTTATGGAGAACCTGTATTTCCTTATCTAATAAACCAACAAGGCAGATACTAAGATTATGTCCATCTTATGGATGGTAAAATTGAGGCTAAGTGACTTATTCAAAGTTACATTGCCAGGAGATAGTACAGCTAAAATTCTAACTCAAGATATCTGTCACTAAAGTCTTCATCTTTTGTAATAAGACTAAATATATAACAGTAAGAGAATGGCCACCTAATTACAGTATATCAGCCTTAATGTGCACATTAAATAATATTCATGAGTCCTAGAATTACATCTAGAAAGTTTTAGGTTTTTTAAATTTAATATATTGTATGCATTTAATACATTTTTAAATGTTAAATTTTAAACATGAATGATTGTCCATATATTATGCTTACCATTATTTACAGATTTTGAATTTCTTTCAAGGAGGAACATGACGTGTGAAGATGACAATCATTTGTGCATTAAGGTAGGCTAACTGTGATGTGTCGTAATGGAGAGAACCCAGAGGAAATGGATGGAGAAAGATCAAAGGTTCTTTGTGTCTCAGATGATGTTCTAGGGAAGGTAAACTGGTCCCCAGTAACAAAACCATCCATTTGACGTAAGTTGATAGAGTCTCTGCCACATCTTGGTAGCTTCCAAGTCTGCTCTGGATAGAATCATTTCAGACACTGGGAAGGGGAAAAATCCGAAGAGTCGAGGGAAGTAATTCCTCTTAAGCAAGTGAGGTGGGAGTTGCAGACATTAAAACATTCACATTCCATCAAGGAAAACTTGGGCTCTTACCCATTTCAGCTCTTTCAGCTCAAGAGAGGCTGAAAAATGAATTCTGTTCAAATGCACACGACGAGAAAAACTAGTACAGACAGTTAGCTGCTGGTCTCGCCCACACAGGCATGGCGGATATTTTACCTTCTTTAAATTTATTATTATTTATTTTTTTAAATTTATTATTATTTATTCAATAAAGAGAAATATAATAAAATTTCAATAATAACTGAAAATGATTTCCAAATAATCTCTCATTGGATCCTTCAGAAATTCAATGAAAACTCAAAATTATTTAAGAACGAAAGAGTTGGTTATGATATAAAAGTAAGGGTGATATGACTCCAGTTGGTATAAGTAATCTTTTAGAGAGAAAAAAAAATATTCGAGTTACTGTTCTGGAACAGACGGAGGGTACATCTCGTCTGTTGTCCAAGGCCAGATGTTTCACTAAGAGAAATAAACCTCCCATAATACACTTAATTTCACAATACTGCACCATAGGGGGGAATATCTTCCTGACCCATCTGGTAAGCAGCTTCTGCCCCAAAGCATGAAGATTGATAGTGGGTGGGATTCTGTCCTAGCTAGTGTGCTGTAACTGCAGATGCTACTCTTCTTCATATGAATGTGTAATTAATTATCTTTAGGATTAGTTTCCTTTTTTAACATCCTGTTGCCTAGAGTTACACAGGTTAAAAATATTTTTAATCTTTGAAGGTTATTAAAAAAAAATACTTATGAGGGCTTAATATATTTTTCTGTCTTGTTTTACTAGCTACAAGTCAATTGTTTTTGAAAAATTATTCTGTTTATATTTTATATTCCCTAAAGCAGATTGAGAGGTGCATTGAGAAGCTATTTTTTTTTCCAAAATCTGTCATTGGCTCTATTGTCCTTATACCCAATGTCTTAATTTTCCCTGGCACTTTATACTCAGGGACCCTGCTAACTTCACTGTAAATTTCATTGTGCTACCACACACCCTCTGGACTCTACACTAACAGATCAATACACTGAATTTATATTTGGTATGGAGCTATTAGCACCTATATCAGCAGCGTAATTAACTTCCAAAATAGACACTACATTCTCTATCTTTATCCTTAATAGTGTGTATATCTTAAAGAAATATTTCTATTTGTATCTAACACACTTCGAAAAAAATCTGTGGCTAAACTCCAAAATCCACGTGAATTCTAGAGTTTAGGTACATAATTTCTTAGCACAGAATCGTTTTAAGATGTAGATATTACAAAAGGAGTAAATTGAAAAATATTTGTTTCCAATCGTAAAAAAGCTACTCACAGGAGCAAATCATAGAGGTTACATAGAAGAAAGACTTCAGTTTAAATACCATGCAGTATTTAGGTCATTCTTTCAGAAATAGTGAAGTCAACCTCTATTTGAACAACCATGAAATTCACATAAAGGTCAGCTGTCAATTAGCAAAGCAAAGACCAATATGCTTTTATTGCCAAGATAATTTCCCTCATAATTTAAGAGGTGACTAACTCGATTAAAAAATGTGCTATATGTTTAATGACAGTTGAGAAAAACAGTGTTTTTCCAAATATTTATTTTTGCATTATTATATACCAATATCATTTACATTAATGCATAGTCCTAATTCATGGATTGGTTGAATACCTATGCTGTGTAAGACTTTCTAGTAGGCTCTATTAAAATTGACAAGGAATGTTACCTGGTTCTAATAACTAGCACTGCTAGTGGGAATAAAAAGAAAAATATTCTGTAGCAAACATTTTACATATAAAAAAATATCTCTCCAGGGGAGATCTGAGATGGCATGGGTCTTGTGGAATAATAATCCTGAACTTGAATACAATAATAAATGTTGGGGACTGAAGAATGTAGGGTCGATGCTATTAATTTAACGGCCATAATTCTATCAAAGAAGAAAAGGAGCCTGTCTATTTTAACATAATGTTTGCCTAATATTCTTACCTCAATTAATAAATTATGGGCATTTTATTTTGAAAGTAAATATAAGAATTTTAAGGCACGTATATTTAAAATTTCTTTGTCTAACTATTTCCAAGCTCTGATGAAATACAATGGTGTCACTAAAATCAATTAACACTGCTTTTTAGCTAATTAACTTCTGTTACCATTTGGACATATTTTCTTTTACGGCTTTATTTTGGTATAAATTGAGCTTATTAGTTTTAAACTACTTATCTAATTCTATGCTTAAATTAGAAGAAAATCTATCAAACTTTGCCTAAACAACACTTTACTAAAAATTACTTCTTATTTAAAGGATGGTTTTTCCTTTATAAACGAATGTCTTTAGCCTTCCCATCTTTACCTGTCATGTCAGCCTAAAAAGTTTGTTATGTACTTAAGAACCACAGAGAATTCTTCAGTTATCAGGAAAGGACAGAGCTTAGGGTTTGATAATTATGTAACTTAATAAGTGCCCAAGTACTTTTCTTTTTTGTCATTCATATAACTATCTTCCAGGTTTTTTTTTTTTTTTTTATGTCATTAATGGCCTACTTTTCAAGGTGCCTGCGTCTTAATATTAAGTGTATCAAATCTAATCCTACAGCTTATTGTGGGCAACCCCAGTTGGTCTGTTCTGAGCTTTCTCCTCCCTTCACAGTGAATGAAAGTTATACTTAGGCCCCGCTGGTGGCCTGAATCACCTCATTTTGTTCTGACAATCAGAGGCAGCTGCTTCATGTGAAAGGCGTGAGGACCACTGAACATCACTGACCTCAAGCTGAATGGAAAAGGCTCAGCCCTTTCTGCCAGGCCAGCAGAGCATGTGCAAACGGATTTGCTGAAGTGAGAAATGGTCCAGTGATTTAAAGATTTAAAGCAAGGCACAGCGTCTCTCTCTCTCTCTCTCTCTCTCTCTCTCTCTCTCTCTCCCCTAAAAATGGAACAAGATAGTGGACAGTCTGGAATAATCTTAGTAACATGGGTTGCCTTTCAAAAGGCTGTCCTTGTCTTCACCAAGGATAACAACTTTTCAAAAGGCAACTAACATTCTGTTGAAAGGGATAAAATAAAAGAAATTTTAGCTGAAAGGAGTATGGCCGTGTTGCCTCACAAACACTTGAACCTTTTCATGCCTTCTGGCAGAAAAGGCATAAAGAAAGTTTTTCTCCTCTTTTCTTTTTGTGATGAAACTACCAGGAAAAAAAAAAAGTCACTATTAGTGCTTACAGGAGTTAAAAAATTATAGAAAAGTTACTTTTCACCTCTCCTTGCTTTAATTCTCAATATCTGATTCTTAAAGTCAGTTGATCAGAATTGTGAAGGAATTGACTGTTTATATTTTTTTCACATCTGTTACTTTTGAGCTTTCTTACTAAGTTAAATGTTATACTATATCCAGATAGTTTGGAAATAACTGTTAGGTACTTTGCAAAAAAAAATTCTGTTTTTCTTTTTTTCTTTTTTTTTTTTTTTTTGACTAAATGAATATTTCACACTGATTATTTTTCCTTTGAATTTGATCCATTCATAGTATCCTACTTATTTACTGATAGGATGCAATACATACCAGCTTTAAATAATTTATATAGAAACAGTTACCTGATTTTTTTGGTAAGATGTACTTCCTGAACAACTTACTTCAATTTAACCATCACATCCTTTCATTAAAATGAGAGCAGAAATAAGTATATATCATCTGCTGGGTTCTGGTTTTCTAAAGAAAAAGAGAAACACATAAAATAAACAAAAATATATTACAATATCCAAACTATGTGTATGTACTATGTATACGAGTGTATGATGTGTTCAAGAATTAACATGCCCTTTAAATTTATTTTGTTCTATAATTAAAATTTTAATGCCACAAAAGCTTAACAAATTATTTTAGTTTAACTGTATTATTTTAATTCCAATGCTATTTAAATATGTGTGATTAAAAACATTGAAGTACAATGTTGTATTTTTGCTTCCTATGACTTTCATTAGTAATTAGCACATTTTCCTATTTTTAAAACAAAAGTAAACATAGCAAAACAAGTTCAGTATAAGAATTAGAATGAAAGAATATAAGATCATGTACTATAAACATTAAATAATATTCTGGGAATAACTGAAGGTTTTATATTTTTAAAGGAAATACATTTTTCTAAACTGGATATTTGTTAACAATTATATGAAGACAAGAAACACTTGAAATACTTAAAATATTTTTATACCTCATCTTCACGAAATGGATGGCTTGCATTTTTGCTTTCCTTGCTTCCAATAAAGTTATCTAAATGCTCAGATTTCTTTTAAGCGAAGAAGTGTCCAGCCTGGAAATATTGATAGCACAAATAGTATAATGGAAAAATAATAAATCAAGGATCATTTCAAAACTCAGTAAAACCTTCCAAGAATGTACAGAAAAATGATCATATATGAGAAAGACAAATTCTAGTTAAATCTAATGGTTAACTGAGGAAAAAGAAAATAAAAAAAATCCTCTAGACTTTGAAGTTTACCAACTTTTTTATCTTACATTCCCTATTAGGGATGCTAAACTCACATGCTTATAGAGGCCCCCAGCAAAATAAAGGAGGAAATGGACCATGGTGAACTGGAGGGTGCATGGCCCATCTCAAGGGAATAGAAAATCCTCAAAAGCTACTATAGCTTATAATTTCAAAATGAAGAATAAGTGTGGTCATATTTTCATTGTGTTTTACAGAAATCAGAAATCAGAGATTTGTCTGTGTACTCTTCCAACAACAAATGCTTGAAGGTACTTTAAAAAAATTATAAAGAACAGTATGTAAGCCAAATTCAACTGCAGGCTGGATGTAATCAGAGGAGCTGTTAATGGGAACACTTTGATTACATCAAACTACAGCATCTAAACCGTGGTTCTCAACCTTCCTAATGCTGCAATCCTTTAATACAATTCTTCATGTTGTGGTGACCCTAAACCATAAAATTATTTTCATTGCTACTTCATAACTGCAATTTTGCTACTGGTATGACTTGCAATGTAAATATCTGATATGCAGGATGTACTTAGGTGACCTCTGTGAAAAGGACATTTGACCCTCAAAGGGGTCACGACTCACAGGTTAGAACCACTGATCTAAACATTATTTACCTTTCTTTTCTATCTATCAAACATGAGACTTGAACTAGGCAAATTTCAAGGTCAATTAATGAAGTATCTTTTGAGAATTAGGGAAGATATATCTTAATTATCTAAATCTGTAGAATAATATACAAGTGTTTAAGAGTAGCAAACAACTTTTAACCAATAGAGATACATTTATTTATGATAATGTTTTGAATAAACCTGTTTAGGTTCATTTACTTATTTAATTTGGGGGTGGAAACTATTTGATATGTCATAAAATAAAGAAACTAAAAGTGAACTAGTATGGAGTCTACTACCAACTGACTGTGTTGTCAAGAACTGTTCTTCATTTGACTTTGTAGTTCACCAAATACAGGCATTTTACTCTAAAGCAACTAACTCATTCAAATGCATTTCAAAGTATGATAGAGAGTTTTGTCTATGGAATTGTTTATGAAAATACATTCAATTTTTAGAATTATAAAACACCATAGTTCAAGCTATAAAAGTATCAAATGAAAAAATAACAAAAGGTACAACAAAATTCTTACTCCAATGCTTAGAAAAGCTAGAAAATGTAAACAAAATTCCTTCTTGGTATGAAATAAAGAAAATCAAAATAAAAAAATGATATTTCTTTATGAATCAACCAGGCTTTTGTTAATGGGTTTTAGTCCTTATTTCTACACATGAAGTTTGCCATGAGATAATGGACCAGTTCCTTCATCTTTCAGAATTTCAGTCTTGTCACTGGCAAAATAAGGAAATATGCATAAGTATTTTCAAAGATCTCTGATAGAGGTCATTTAATGCATAAGCTTATTGAGACCAATTTCTTCAGTGAGTATGCCTCCCTGGCAATTTACTTCCTTAATGAGTCTCATTAACCCTTTCAAACCATTATTTGTATCCACAATTATTTTTGGAAAGAAACAGTTCCTTTAGAAACCTTAAGTATACAAGTTATATAACTATTTTTTCATAAAAATATGAAAAAAGCCTTAATTAAGTTAATATGGCACAGTGACTATTCATTTTCATCAAAACCTGTTTTCACACAAAAAGGCTTGAAAATACTATGATTGATTGTTTTGCACTTTACATATATTTGTTTATGTGGGTTCTAATAAAGAGTTTCACTCTAAATTGAGTTAGTTTTCTTTCTTTATTTAATCTTTTTTAAGGAAGGATCCCACTCTTAAATGTTGGGTTTAGAGTTACCGTTTTTCTCGATAAGAATAGAGTGAAGAAGTGCTTGTTACATCCCTTTTTACTCATTCAGACCTAAAAGTAGAAAGAGGAGACACTTGCAGTTCACAAAGGTAATGACTGCTTCAGAATTCACCTTTGTGCTGTAGTAGTTCAAGTTCATAAAAAGATGACTGCTCTTCTTCACCATAAGTACCTTCTGGGGGGGCAGCATTTCAGTGTTTTATTAACCTTGCTTATCTCCCTAAAAATCTACCATTGAATAAACTGGCTCATTGTATCTACTCTTAAGCTCTAAGTTCTATAATTTCCCCTTATATTTTCCCCTTCTGGATATTCCTTTTGAATAACCCCAAAGTCACACACGCCAGGGAGCTGTACTCTTGGCTCAATACAGTGTCTGGAAGTAGGGTCATTCCTACATGCACATTTTATGTGTGTTAGGAGAGCACTAAATATAATTGAATGGCACCAGCTATAAAACCTGCAGCACTCAGGGCAAAGCAGCTCCCTGGATCTACATGCAGGGAGCAATCGGGTTAGTTCTGATGAAAGAATGCAGTGGCTATAGGGACGGAGGGGAACAGTGCCTCTTCCACAAATGCAAACAGAACAAGTGTGACCTGAGGGAAGGTGAGTAGAGAATCACATTATATATAAATATCTCATGTTATCTAAAAAAAAAAAAAAAAATTCTATTAGTTCCTTATGCTTCTAAGAGATTAAATTTCTCTGAACACTCTCCTGAGTTGTTGCGGCCCCATCTTGTCCATTTCTTATTCATATCGCCAAGACCCAAGTGAAATGTCATAATGGTTGATGTTTTTAGGGCTCTCCAAAACTACATGTTATTTTCTCCCCTTCAAATCAGATACCTGACCGCCTGTTTTTCTCTTACAGAGTTTAGCCTAATCTCTCCCCTTTATATAGTTGGCTTTACCTTCCTTTATGATTCACTCAGTTCATAGCATTAAACCTGCTCTAGGGCTCACACGCAATACATATTTTTGAAATGAGTTGAGACATTGTAAAAGTCCACTTTTTTCAAAAGATTCTAGGCTCATGACAAAGTTAAAGATAGAAGGGTGGTTAGCAGAAATTTGCATTATTGCTTTTCTCTGGGAAGGTTTTAGAGGCTTTTATGGGACAACTACAATTCACGAGGCAGCCCAGGCCTCGCTGTATGATTTCTAAAAATTTTGAGTTGCGTTGCTGTTTAAAAAGTGATTTGTGTTCCAACTATTCTGTGTCCACACATACAGGATAGGGTATCACACACTATTGAGAAGAGTTAAGGGTCCCTTGCTTTGGCACTTAATACTAAATACAAATCAAATGCTTATCTGTTTAAGTTTGCTCTTTGAAGAGAATGTGTTGAGAAATTTGACACGCAGCAGAAGAAAATTAACTCCTGCTTTAAAATGTTAACCAATGACTTCCAACATCTCGGATATTCAAGGCCTGAGGAGATGCTCTAGGTATTTGCAAGGCACTGGAATTAGAACATCATCAACTTCCTTTGCTCAGCACAGGGCTAGAATGGATTCATTAGCTTTGCTTTCCAACTCTGCTACAAGTCATTTCATTCCCCTTACCTTTCTGTAGTGTTTTCTAAGGTGTTCAGGAAAGGAGAAAGCTGCTCAGAACTGAGGAAGCATCTTTGGCAGCACAGCCCGGAGGACTGTCATTTCTCTCCTCCCAGAATACACAGTGTCCTGTGCTCTTAAGGAGTGAGGCTCCCTGAAGTCCTGTTGTCAGACTCACTGAGAAAAATGCTCAAGGAAAAAGTTCCTTTAACTCCAGCACCTTTATTCTGAGAATATTTTCAAGATGCTTTATCTAAACGGTATACTCTGCAAATAAGTGCTCATCTGTGTGCAAGGCTGAATTTTGGATAGTGAAAGAGGAGCCCTGTGTTATGACCTAGGAAGCAAAGCCCTTGCACCAGCTCAGAAATTGGTTTCTTCTAGCTTAGTGCTCTTTGAAAGGTCACAGTTACCAGTGATGCTGTTTGGTGTAAATTCTATGATGCTAATCTGGGGTACCCATGCCTTTTCTCTGTTAGTGATCATGTATGCTCCATTATCAGTGAACTTACTAAAGAAATCTTCATTTATATTTTCTGATTATATCAAAGAGACTTTCATACACTATATATTACTGGTTCTGAACTACAATCCAGGCCAAGATTTTGAACACCTGGATTTCTACAACAACTTCCTAAACACTTCTCACCTCTAGTCCAAGGCTGACTTAGTAAGAATGCTGGGGTGTGGGCTCAGTGCCTGGGGCTTAATGGGCTAAGGTGCCAGCCACGTACACCTGAGCTGGCGGGTTTGAATCCAGCCCAGGCCCGCCAAATAACAATGACAGCTGCAACCAAAAAAAAAAAAAAAAGAATGTTGGGGTGTTCCTTTTTCTAATGCAACTAGCTCAAAAGAACCCCACTGCTGTCTTGGTACATTCCAAGCATTTTCTGTGCGCATTCAAGACTTTTCATCACATGACCCCATTTTTTGCGGTCCTTTGCTTGACATTTTAGGCCTACCTCATCACATGTTATGTATACACTATGTACCTCTTTATTTTCACAGTAGATTGAGAGGATCCTGAAGATAAGAACTAAATCATCTTTGTTCCCTCGTGCCCTAGTCTAGGGATAACAAAGCAGAAGTTCACTAAGTATTTACCAGATTAGTCAATGACTACATTGAGCTAGAAGTTCTTTCTTTCTGTGGAGGATGAAAACCTATTTAATTAGATAAAATGAACTGAAGGATATAGATATCTTCAGAAAAGTGCTAAACATTAAACAATATATGTATATAAATTTAATTTGATGTATTTACATATATTATATTTTTAATAATTATTCACAGTCTATATTGGGAGAAATGTTCAAAAGAAACATAACTGATCCAACTTTATGGGAGTCTGTACTATGAACAAGGTTTTTACCTCTTCCACTTCTAGCACTTCCTACTAATGTTTCCCTAGAACTTTGACAAGTGTTTAGTTTTCCGTGATTGTGTCTCTTCTGCCCTCTGCTACCAGACACCTGAGTAAGATCAAGATGGAATAACATAAATATAACATTATCCAATCAGTAATTTTATCAGAAACTTCTTACTTGTATCCAGTCTACTTTGGGAGATAAGGGTTCTAGGAAGATACTTTTCACACAGACAGAAAAAATGTTACAGGCGATTTTTATAAATTTAAGGAAGAGAGTAAAAATAAATTAAAAAGAGGACTTTATAATTAGGACAAAAGAGGGGAGATTTATCAGATAATCTTACACACATCACTAAAAAAAAAATAAAGCCTTCAACTGAGCAGATGTAAAAAAGATGGATATGTAAAACTAGAAATATTGCAACATAAATTTGAAATTTATAAGAAAATATAAAATTTTATAATTAAGCAGATGTTGTTAAGGGCTAATCGTTGTACTTCGTGGATTGTTAAACCATCGACAGCAGTACCTACTATACTAATATTTTATTTTCGTTTTTCAGAAAAATAAGTTTTGTACTGAAAGCAGAAGTTGTGGGGCAAGAAAAGGAGAGGAGACAGGACCTTGTAAAACATGTCTTGTCTCTAAACTTGACCAGAACTTTAACTGCAGAACAGGTCTTTTATTTCATATTCCTAATATTGAGCATCCTAATTAAGAGTAAAATGCAAAACGTCTTTTAGGGGCTAGAACTCTCTGCATGTTCTAGTTCAGGCACATGAATACAGCACAATTGATTGCTGTTCTGACCTTGGGCAGTAAGTACTTCTTTCTCGCACACATCCAACCCTTTCCCTCTGCAGAGGATTCCCTTGTTTATTTTGTCCACATCATTCTTCCCTCAGATCTTCATGGCGCTGACTCATTCCCATCAAACTTAAGTGCGTCTCCTAGAGAGAGACCATCCCCAAACCCCCCTACTTCAAGGAGTATCCCACAGTTACGGTAAGTATTATTTCCAGTTCTCACTTCTTTTCACTCTAGGTTTTTTCACGTTTTGGTCAAGAAGAACCTAGATCACGGTAACGGCTGCAAGTGTGAGAACCAGGACTCCTATTTTAGTTAAGTAGATGCACTTGACCCTTTTGAAATCTGTGCAAAGGTTATAGTTCAAGAAATGTTTCAGAAGGAAGGCTGGCAGAATGGGAACATCTGATTCAGGACGAAAGCCTACATTTTCAATCCATGTTTATGTGGAGGCACAAAAAAAGAAAAATTGTGGGGAACTTGAGGAGAAGCATCACTGAAATATCTTTTATATATGGTCTCCTAATATTTTTTCCCTTATGTGTTCTCCTAGGATTAAATCCAGCTAAGAGATGAGTATGGGGCGGTGCCTGACCCCAAACAGCGTATCACCTACAGACGAATGACCCAGGCAATCCATAAACAGCTTACCGACAGTTTCTTAGGCTCAGAATTGTGTTACATGCTGGATTGGACACAAACACTCACTTCGTTGTTAAAAACATATTTATTAGGGAGCCAAACACATGCTGTGTCTTGGTGATACTAAATTTCAACGTCTGACCTCCTGAAGCTTTTAGACTAGAATGATGTAAAGAGAAGGTCCCATCCCAGAAACCAGATGTTAGACAAACCAAGGAAAGTATAATGTGACTAGGAAAAATAAAAATGTGAAGTTCCAGATCTATGATAGGAGCCAGAATAATTGGGGATTTTTAACACAGAAAAACATTTCAAAGAACTCAAAGATGAAACCAAGGTTTGAAGTCTGGGCACCTGGAGAAGGATAGCGCCCCTGGCGGTGAAGTGCGGACTAGAGAAGCCCAAGGTGATATTTAAGAAGAGATAAGGAGGTCAGTTCTAAATATCTTCAACTTCACCCACTGACAGCTGAGTGAAAATGGACCATGAAATGGCCTTCCGAGCAGCCCTGGATCTGGGCAGAGTCTGTGTTGGAGATACAACTTTAAAACTGAAGCAACGTGGATTAAGCGTGGGATTATATCTGGAATTTAATAAAAGTTCACAGTACGTCTGATGTTAGATTATTAGCATTTAATTCAGTTTTAAATACTATGGGGGGTGCGGCGGATGCAAGCTAAGTGGTCGGAAGAGGCTGGATTGGGGGCAAGGCCAGTGCGCCCGAGTTCACCAGCTGTCAGAGCTGTTGGCACGCAGGAGCGTGTGCCCAGGTGCCCGGTAACCAAAACCGCCGCGACGGATGACGGGGCAAGAGCAGGAGGGCAGGTTTCATTGGCAGAATAAGAAAAATGTAAACGAACGTACTTGGAAATGACCTACGCGTCCTCCTGGCCCTGTGAGCGTGGAGTCATCAGGTGCAATCAGGCGGCCCAGCAGAGGGAACCGACGCGCGTCGACTCAGCCGCTGCCGCGCTCCCAATAAAACACCTGTACCTCCCTCCTCCCCGCCCTGCCAGGGGCCCCCGGCCCGCCCCCCGTAAGTCACACAGCCCCGAAGTTTGGCACTGGAGAGCCCAGCAGGGGATGACATTTTCTGCCGGTAAAGAAACTACAACTAGGGCAGTCTGAGGAGATTGAAAGGGCAAAACGATCCAGCAAGAAAACTGTAAGTTCTGATTAGTTTTATGACTTTGCCTTCGAGCCTCAGGAGCTCCATTGATCACGGCTTCCAGACAGGCTGAGGGGTGGGGGTCGGGGGAAGGGAGCGTGGAAAACTCTCGCAACTCTCCTCCAGCTCCGTGCTTCCAAATGCAAATACCTCGAGTGGAGACGGAGGGGCTGCGGCCCCCGTCTTTCAGCCCTCCTCTTTATTTTCCTGCCAAGGGATCCGTCGGTTCCGAGCTGTCAGGAGGGAGGTGGAGGCGGGTGCGCGGCGCGCGCGCGTGTGTGAGCGCGCGTGGCGGCGGAGCGGCTCCCTCTCCGCGTTCGTCCCCAGTAGCTCTCATTGGATCTCGGGGAGGATCAGGAGTCTCGGCGGCTGCCCGGCCGGCCTCGGACCGAGCTGACGCCGGTCGCCCGCAGCGGAGCTAGATCACCCTCTTCCCTCGGTCTGGGTCCCGGACCCTGGCGCGTGCTCTCCTTTTCGTCCTCGCTCGCCCTCCCGCCGGACGCGCGCTCCCGCTGGCTCCGGACCTGGTGTCCGCCTCCCGGGCGAGCCGGAGGGGCCCCTCGCCGCCGCCGGAGGCAGGGAAGGGCCCCCGCGCCCCGCGGAGTGGGCTGTGATTGGAGGGAGCGCCAGCGCCGGGCGGGCCCCCGCGAGCGCCCAGCAGGTGCCTCAGTCCGCCCCGCGCGCCGAGCTGCGCGCACCGGGTCCCGAAGCGCCCGCGGGCGCCCGGCAGACGAGCGCACGTCCTTTCGGATGCAAGCGCCCGGATCCCTGGCGTCACAGGCCACTGGGAGGGCATCGAGGCCCCAGGTGAGTGGCACTGCCGGCTTGGGGCTGGGGAAGGCGCTGCCGGGCAGATGTGGCCCTCGCCGTGCGCACTTGGCAGCAGAACTAATGAGAGAGCGGAAAGCGGGCGGGGGTACCTGGTGGAGTTTCCCTTGGCGTTCCCAAGTTACTGCGTGGTGCCGTGAGACGTTGCTCTGCGAGGCAGGACAGGCGCGCCACGGAGCCGAGAGCGCGCGGCCCGGAAAGCTGGTGCCGACAGACAGCAGGTGCGACAGGAGAAGTAGTTCAGTGTTAGAGCAAATCCCGGCGCTCGCCAGACGCAGCGGTAAACACCGGCAGTCGGGACCGCTGTCCTCAAAGAGGAACACAGGCGGGCCCTCCCCGACCTCTGAATGATGGGGGCCAAGTCCCCGCCGGCTGTGGCTCCGGGTTCTGCAGAGGGCTGAGGTTAGAAGGGGCTGTGTGTCGCAGTGTGCCATCCGCGCTAGACACCTTTTACCTTTCATGAAGGTGGAACTCACCGAAAGGTGCTTGGCTTTTCCCTGTGATTAGTATTCTGCCCCTACGGTGCGTCTGCGCCCTCCTTCCCCTCCGACTGGCTGTACCCGAGGCGTACGCAGAGAAAGGGGCGCCCTGCTTCCCTGAACGCTTCTCCGGGGGTGCGCATGGTACACGGCTAGTTGCCGGTACACAGCCTTCCAATGTGGATTAATGAGAAACGACCTCTTATTCGGTACCTGTTCACGTTTTAGACCGTTAACCCTACGGATTTCTTAGATGTCAAAGTTCAGGTGAGTCAAGATTGGTATCATGAGTTCACCTGGCACAGGGGCGAGAGAGACACCGTCAAGGACCAGGTATCTCAGGACTTTGGAAATACGCAAATGGCACTCTGAATATACTTAAAATTTTTTTTTTTTTTGTAAGAAATATGGTGTCTTTATTAGATTTTATTAAGTGAAAGACCTTTAAGGCAGAGTTGCCCTCCGTAATTTCTATAACCAGGCAGGCGTTCAGATCACTTTTCACACAGAGGCAGATAAATAGTAAAATGTTACCTTGTCAATACGTGGCCTTTGCTAACTGCAAGCATTTATTTTAAAAATCACACTAACAACACAGAAATACGTATATCTGAGGAGTTTTGGACAAGTGGCAGCCTTTTTTTAAAAGGGAAAGTTTGGATAGACACGTTCACAGAAGCTCCCAAATAGTTTTCAGAGTATCTTCACAAAGACGAATTATTAGGGGAGAATAGAATTAAGGTAAAGCGCAATTACATTAGAAACTTTTAGTACCTCACCAAGAATTACTTCTTTCCTAAAGAACTAATTAGAATTTGGTTTACCTAAGCTCTTTTCTTGCTACCGTATCTAAAGGGGAAATGCACTAAGAATTCTTTTCTTTATTTTTAGGGCTAATTGGAACAGTATGAGTTAAAATGCAGAAGAATTGAGGCAGGTAGTCAAACTGGCAACTTTGGGGAAGTGTCATTTATGCGTTACTGTTTAATGTGGAGTGGTGTGGCAGAAACAATTAGGCAGCATCCGAAGTTAATAGTCTTGTCTGGGAAAATCAGCTGAAAGTTGTCTGTGGAAAGAAAAAAGTAAAGAAAATAATAATCAGTAGTGCAGACCATAAGCCTGCTAAAAGCGATTAAGGTTTGCAGCTTTAATAAAAGGGCATTGTGCACTTACAACGTGAGATATTATTGTAATTAAGGGCTGAAAGAGGTCATTAGGATTGTGTTAACAATCGGTTGACAGACTCACAACTCAATTCTTAAGTCGGCTTTTACTGATTTAATAGCACGGAGCTTTCCCTTTTGTAGAAAAGGGTAATTGTAAGGCGCCTATATTACTGCTATTTACCCTTGAATTGACTCTTAAGTTTTAGTGTCCAATGAAGAAAAGGGAGAGTGGACAGCACGCTGAGTTGGCCACTGTCCAGCTTTCCTTGGTCAAAAAATCAAATGACGGTCTCTCTTCAGGCAGGATTTATTTGCTGGTCTGTCTCGTGCTCAGCATTTTCGTCTTTTTGATGGCAAAGCTGATACAAACTTCTCAGACTGTATCCTTATATGAGGAAGTCAATACAATTTTGTCTCTAGCCAGATACTTTTCTTTGTCAAATTTTTCAGGAATTATAAAGAACTCAATGCATAAATAGTGCTATGAATATTTATTGCTGTGTGATTCCAATCTTCCTGGATTTTATAAGGTTTTACCTTTATTGCTTTAACAGCTTGTATCACATCACGGTTCCCTCGCAGACCAAAAAAAAAAAGGTCTTTTGCTTGACTGGTAGGCTTCAAAGCCTAAGCTTAAATTGGGAGTTTCAGGAACTTCTAAAATAACTAACATGTGTTAGTTGATTGCAAAAGGACTGGGATGGAAGCTTTTCATTCCTTGGATGAGGGAATCAGATGCGACTTGGTGGGATGGTAAAGGGGAGCTGAGGACAAGGGAAGGAGGCATGTGATCAGAGTCCTGCCCGTGACCGTCTCCCCAGCCTCTGACGGGAAGCGCGGCTGAGCTGGAACGGCAATACACGAGTGCCTCCTCTGGGGATTTGCTGGTTCTGCAGAAAGACTCCCCTGCAAACACTTCCCCCTTGTCGTTCAGCAAGTCTCACAGAAAAAATTCCCAGTGCGAATGAATAGGCAGACATCTGTCCTTTCAGATTATAGTGTAGATTTTCTTCCTGACAGAATTCCTTTTCTGCTGTTTTTTCAAAGTATTTATTGAAACATAACAACTTTTGCTGAAGTCACGTAAATCATACCTGGGATGGGGTAAATACTAGGGTAAATTAAAAATATAGGTAGATGAAGTTAAGATTTCTGGTAAGAATAAAGTATTTAGAAAAATCGCTCTTTAAATATAATTTTACAATTTTGTTATTACATAAGTAATTCAGAAGGGCTGTGCTTTGTTTACTTTTTATTTTACGTTGGCTTCTTTGAGTTGATGTAAACAAAAGGATTCTTCTCTCTTTTTCTGTTATTCCTTTCACTCATGATAGAGGTTGAGCTTAGTTGAAATGGAGTCTATAAGCCACTTTGGGAAATTTCTTTCCATGTCTGATAACCAGATGCACGCTACAGGCTATGTGATTCATTTCCAGCACCCCTGCCTGCATTTTCAGGCCAGTTAACACTAGGAGGTTGTGGTGTGTGGTTGCAATGTTATCCAGCACAGGGCGCTAATGGATTTGATCACAGTTTATTACATGAGAAGTCACATATCACAGAGAGTCCCCAGCCTCACTAATTAAAATGTAAAATATTATAGCCTTTAAGTACAAAATAGAGGTCTTTTTCATCAGTCTCAAATCTGTTGGACTGGCCTGTGTAACTTTAAATGTATACAGATGCAACAAATTAAATGATAGCATATTTCTATTCGAGAAGCTGAAAATGGCAAAATTAAAGATTGAATTATTTATCATGAGACTATTAAGAGCAGACAGTCATCTCAAAATACACTATTTATAGCACCAGCCAAAAGGGTACAAGTGGGATAGCAATTATTTTGCCAAGCAAAATGGCCCTATATGTATATACATTTGTATATCCTAAGATAGTTTCTTGAATTCTAAAACATTCAATGGGTTGTTATTCAAATTTTAGCGTAAATAGTTAACTACTTAGTGTCATAATGTAGTTGGAAGGTTTTTTTTTTTTTGTTTGTTTGTTTGTTTGATTCCAGGGTAGTTTAGAAGGTTGAAGGCAATTTTAAATTTAGATATTGCTCACTCTTCATTTTTGGTAACATAGAAACATACAACCTTAGAAAATAGATTTTCTCCACTTTTTCTTTTTACTCTGAATTCCCTGTCCTCCTGAATGGTAGTGGTGGTACTTTGAAAATTAACCTCATGTTCATATAAAAATTGAGTTCAATCAAATCAAATTTCCTTGGCTTTTGAAAAATATAATACATTCCAAAGATCACACAGCAAGTACAGACTTATTACCAATATGAGAAAGTTTTAACAAACAATTTAAAATGCTCATTGGATTCAATGATGCTCAATTTTATCAGTAACTAGTTGTGTGACCTTAGACATTTCACTGGAATTATGAAGATATCAGTTTTGCTCTGAGTAAAGAAAGATCGGGCTGCATTGCCTTTTCTAATGTCTGTTCCACTTCAAATAATGTTACTCATCTGTAGTTCTTTCACTTCAGAAATCTTCAACTGTAAGACCATAGAGTTTAAGGATTTCTTTTGATTCTCCTCGAACATGAGCCCTCATGAGAATCAAATTGTTATGTTCTTCAGCATTGACGTGACATCCTCTTTGTCTTTCTGATAGACCTTGCTCTTAATATCTTGGCCTATAATATTGCATCACAGTTGGAAATAAAGTGGGGCTGCAGTTCTTACAACATCCCTTGTGCTGGATGACTTTATGCCTAGGGTTGGGTTCCAACATCTGCTCCTTCATGAATGGAGAGGATTAGAGTATATCATTTTCTCCATTTGTTTTGTATTATCAAAAGTGTAATAAGTGATTCTACATCAAAAATGAGTAAAAGTAGTAATGAGTCAGTACTGTCCTTTATGCAGAGCAGATGACTCTAACTTTGTGGGCAGAGATAAATCACAGGAAGTACTTCGGTGGTAACAGGTGGCAGTTGTCCTGGGGAAGCAAGGTCAAATAAAGGTTTTGAAAAAACACATTGAATGAATCAGGAGGCAGCCTCTTTGACAAATTCAAACAAAACTGTTCTATGCCCAGGGAAATTCCAAAAAGGAACAGAATTCTTTTCTAAGAGTAGCAAATAGAAGGTTGCTCTTAAAGTCACGGTAATTTTCTTTTGTAGGTTTTTTTTTTTTGGCCAGGGCTGAGTTTGAACCCGCCACCTCCAGTATATGGGCCCAGCACCCTACTCCTTTGTGCCATAGACACCGCCCATGTCATGGTAATATTTTTGATTGTACCCTCTGCACATTGCTGTGGAGTGGTGTCATTTCTTTCTATAAACATTTGTATTGTTCACCTTTGTAAAGATTCATTAACATACGGTGCTTGTCAAAATGTACTTCAGCTTTATTAAAATAATCATAGAAATCATAAACGGTTTCCCCCAGTGGACCAACAAGACTTCTTTTTCTTTTTATTGTGATTGTTACAACTATGAGTTCTTACATTGTTAATGTTTTATAGAACAGCCAATGAACATCGCAGGAACTATCAGTTAGATTTCAGAGTCAACCATTCCTGACTTTTCTTATTCTTGTGGGTTATTTCACTAACCATCCTGGCAGTCCTCAACTGTCATTCCTACAAACGTTTCCTAGTAAATGCGAATTATTGGGCTTACTATTGGTCTACCTTGCACCACCCAATTGTGAACTGTACTTATTTTTCAAATAGAAGCATAACTTCTTTGAATGACTATTGCCATTGATAATGCACTGTGTGTATATATAATACACAAGGGTGCTATGCAGTAAGCATATTTCAAGACAGTTTTAGAGGGCCTGTTGGACATTTCAGAAGATCTGGTCTGGACTCTAAACAGTAGAAAGCATGAGCAGCTTCTGTTGGCCTAGATTTGAGATCAGTTTTGGTGGTATTGTGTGAGGTACTTTCTTGTGATAAGCCAGGGGTTATGTACAGGGGTCTGCAAAAAATGCACACACACATTCTAGTTTAACAAGTGAAACAAAGCCAAAAGTAGTAGCAATATATTTCCTTTTAATGTAATAGATAGTCATATATTATAACACAGGTTATTTGTAGAAAGAATATATAGCACTGTGCACATTTTAAAAAGGTAGTTGAGCATATGCAATAAATCAGCAATTAGACATTTTTAAAAGTGCACCTGTGATTGTTGGCTAATGTGTGACTGAATACGATGTGCACTTGTCACATTTTTAGCATGCTGGCTTCAGTTTGGATGCAACAGGTTCTGGAAGATTTACTACTTTTGCTGGTTAAGAGTTGATGTGTTAGGCTCGGCACCTGTGGCTTAACGGGCTAAGGCGCCAGCCACGTACACCTGAGCTGGCGGGTTCGAATCCAGCCCAGACCTGCCAAACATCAATGACAGCTGCAACCAAAAAAATAGTCGGGCATTGTGGCGGGAGCCTGTAGTCCCAGCTACTTGGGAGG
>CAUYRH010006771.1:0-29012 GCA_963574655.1 Perodicticus potto
TTCCCTTTTCTCCACATCCACGCCAACATCTCTGGTTTTGGGATTTTGTTATGTGGGCTAATCTTACTGGAGTTAGATGATATCTCAAAGTAGTTTTGATTTGCATTTCTCTGATGATTAAGGATAGTGAGCATTTTTTCATGTGTCTGTAGGCCGTGCGCCTGTCTTCTTTAGAGAAGTTTCTCTTCAGATCCTTTGCCCATCCTGAGATGGGATCACTTGTTCTTTTCTTGCTAATATGTTTGAGTTCTCTGTGGATTCTAGTCATTAAACCTTTGTCGGAGGCATAACCTGCAAATATTTTCTCCCATTCTGAGGGCTGTCTGCCTGCTACACTTACTGTGTTCTCGGCTGTGCAGAAGCTTTATTAGTTTCATCAGGTCCCAGTAGTGTATTTTTGATACTGCTTCAATTGCCTGGAGGGTCCTCCTTATAAAGTATTCGCCCAGGCCAGTATGAATCTCTTCTTAACAGAACATGGCATCATATGAAAGAGCGTTAGCGAACAGTGCAGGTTTTCGTGCTGTTGCTTCTTTCCTCTCCCGGGGGTTTATGGCTATGTTGTTTTATGTCAGCAGTCTGGCTTCTGGCTGGCATATTTCTAAGCCTGTTGCACTGAAAACTATTTTGAAAACATTTTGGTTGCTTAGTACATCCCAAATGTTGAGTACTTTTAGAGGTTTACAGCTGTGCAATGTCCATTAGTTTGATATTGCCCGTTCTCTACCTGCTTTTATACAAATAACAGCATGTTGCAGACTGATTGGGTGCTAATGGAATTTGGTATGGAGAGACCTTGATCATCTTATCCAGAAAAATTAAATTCAGTTCTTATACACTTAGCCTTGCATTGCGGCTGCCCATATTCCATGGTCTTATCATTTCCTGTCTTCCGATGTCCCTCCAGAGTATTTTTCTTACATCACCGAAGAATTAAAAACACTGCCTTCAGAGTTTCCCACAACACAGATATTCCTAAATCAAAGACAAATGGCAGTGATAGGAGAGGCAGATTGTATTAGAATTATTTGGGCTCTTGCTTGACTTCCTTCCTGGTCTATTTGGCCCCTTCATTTGTGTGCACCTATTCATCCGTGAAAGGGAGATAATTACGCCTGTTCCTCATTTACCTCAGGGTGATGTTACAGAAATTCATTTTGAAAGTCTATAAAGCTTTCTGAGCATGGAGAAATGTAATGCGAGAAAATATATTGTCATTCCAGTGGTCTTTGCAAATCTCAAGTAATTCTAGCCATCAATGTATTATGAATATGTAACATTCAGTCTCATTAAATAAAAGTCGACTCTTTATGCTGTTGTATGAATTTTTCCCCAAGTGTATATGACTAAGAGGAGGAAGCTTGGAGAATGGAAAATCAGCCACAAATGTAGGTTTTAAATAATCCATCTCCTTTTAACTCACTTGTATTCAGGCCTTAAGCTAAAGCAGATGAGCTGAAGAAGTGGGATAAAGTAAGCAGAGATCCTAAACCCCACTACTCAAACTCTAATATTTTTCTATTTCATGTTACTCAAGCCAGAAAGCATTTCTTCAGGTCAGAAATGTTTGTTTCTGCCAAAAGGAGTTCCTGCGTTAATCTTGCCAAATCACTTAGACCTTTTTAATTGGTGTGGTCCTAAAGATTTGAAAGAAAATCTAAAGTCAATTTACAAATTGGTAAAATGTCAATTATCAATTATGCAAGAGGAAGAGCAAGGCTATCACAGATATATAAGATACACCAGTTTCTCCAAAAGTATCATTTGCTTATGATTAAATTTTCATTCTCTTTTGAAGAGGAAAGCAACAGCTGTTTCCTGACAATTGCTAAAATTGCATCAACAGTGTGGAAACAGAGTGAGAGAAAGTATAACGAATACATATGAATTCAGAAATCCAGAATGAAATGATTCCTATTTTCTTCTATCCCACACCAGTCATCCAGGACTTCCCATTATGAAAACGAACAAATGTTTGCTAAATACATACCATGTGCTGGAGTAGCAGTTCTCAAGTGTGGTTCTCAAGACCAGCAAGGTCAGCACCACCTGTAAACTTGTTAGAAATGCAAATCAGAAGCTGGGGGTGGGGGTGGGGGGGTGGGGTGGAGCCCGGTGTTTTAACAAGCTCTTTCAGGTGCCTCTTAGAACTGAAATTTCACAGCCTGACGGGGGAGGGTTTGGGTGGGGCTTCTTGTGGGGAGCAGCTGTGGTGGTTGATACAAAGAGCCCGAACTTTATCCCTCTGACTCATTAGGAGTAGCTGCTCTTGCAGAGCCAGCTCAGGGTTTGTGTTTTGGGAGAGGAATTATTCTTCTCTGGGATTCAGATGTCATTCCATGTAAAATGCTCAAATGAAGATATTCCAACTTGTGGTTGATACTGTGTACCCTACAAACAAAGCTTCACTCTATTGCTCTCATAATGCTTAACATCAGAGCTGCAGGAGGGGCCAAAGATGGAGAGAAAAGGTGTAAGAGGGCTGAAAAGGATTTGCTCTCTCCCACGGCCACCTCTCATCTCTCCTACCCTGCCACTGTCCTTTCCCCCTTTCCTCTTGACCTCCCTGTGTCCAGCCAGCTCTCCAGGGGACATGGGGTAGGTAGTGAAGGTGACAATGCGCTAGAGGTGGCTCCGACACAGGCTGCTGCGGGCCAGTTCCCCTGGCTCAGCCATTCATCTGTGTGATTCCCATTCCCAGGGGTGAGTTGCACCTTAACTAACACGCCCCACTCCAACTCCTCCGTCTCAGACAAAAAGCAATTCCTGGGAACAGAACTTGTCTTTCACTTCAACAGGATGTGACTGTGATGTATGTTCCAATTACAACTAGGTGGTGACCTGCCTTCCCTAGGAAGCCCCCTCTACCCTGTCCTTGATGGAGGCTGTTGGAGAGTTCAGTCGGCTTCCCGAGGGGCGTGACCTGGGACCCACGCTGCGTGTGGAAAGAGACTTCTGAATGATGGACAGAGGCCGGGTTTATCTGGATTGCATACAATCAACACTCAAGAAGTTAGGATTTTTCTAACACTGAACAAAAAACTTGACTGAGGCATTTAAAGCAAAAATTAATAGCAGTGTTTGCATCTTAAATCGAATAGAAGAGTTACACTACCCTCAAAGAACTATCAGGCATCTATCCTTGGTCTGTGGGAAAACCTACAATTCGAGTTTTGAGGGGAAATTGGAAAGTAGGACAGAGTTTTTCAAAACTGTCCCTAATATTTCTTAATCATTAATTCTATTTCCCTGGTTTACTTTGTAGAATTTGTCTTATCTTAGTATCTTTCACTGTGAAAATTTTAGTGTTTCCTTAGTTACTACGGTTACAGTTTTCTCCTAAGCCTCTCACCACATAGGAACGTGGTGACAGGGGTTGGGAAGTGGATGTGACCTTGATGTATGTTCCAATCTTTTTTTGGATTATCTTATTGCCACTATAGTTAGGAATCGTTGCCTTGTTTAGATACAAAGAAACTTTGGGGATCATAGTTCAACATAGTTTCTTTTATTTCACAAAGAAGGCAACCAAGTCTACAAAGGTTAAATGACTTGCCCCAAAGTACCAAGCTGGGTGATGCCAGGGCTGTAACAAGAATTCAAGCCTCTTAACTCTCAGTGAAGTGCTACTGAGTGTATCACTCTCTCGCTGGCTTTACAACAAAACAAAACTTGAAATTCTTTACCCTCTTGAGACTCAGCTGAGCATTCCGCCAACCTGGTGTAGATATCAGGCTTTTTTTCTTAAACAACAAGGTTTTGATACTATCAAAGGACACCCGGACAGGGAACTGTACTATCTGCTCTCAGGGGTGGACACCGATTAGATGGACATTTGGAAAGCCGAGGCCCTGAAGAGAAAGGTGACACATTACAGGGTTCAGGTTGCCATTAATACTAAACATTTTGATGCCCTTCTGATTCCACTCCGGACAGAGGGATATCTCTTTCCCAATGGCTCTAATTTGTCTCCATAGCCTTTCTTCCAGCACACCAGAGATGGATCTTGACTAAGAGGATAGACGTGCAGATTGTCTTTTCACAGAAAAATTCTATATGAAGGAGGTATCCTCGAAATTTGGAAAAGGTGTGGATTTTTGAGAATGAAGAGGATTTAAATTAAACATATTTCATAAAATTAATCATAAGAGGGAACATTTGATTGAAATTGAACATTTTATTGTATGATGCAGCACTCAAATTCAGGGGACTTTGGAACCTGCAATAAAATTTTTAAAAGATCTGCAAATCTCAATACTTCCACAAATTATTTTCAGAAAATAACAGGGGTTTTAAGCAGACAGATTGATGGCTATTTTGATGATTAACTGCTTAGATCTTCTTTAGAATGTGCTGGGCTGAGTTGCAATTTCTCTAAAGTAGTCTGTATTATTAGCATTCACGTAAAGAAAGATTCAGAGGTTTACTTTGTAATTTTTGGCACAGTAAAATCTTTTCCGAAAAGATTTTTTATGATATGGTAATTTTGTTATACCTCAGGTAAAACCATTTTCCTTTTCTATATTGTGATTCTTAATAAAATGAATAAAAAATAAACCACTACTGAAATAATTTTAAAAAGCTACTTAACGAAGACCTTTGAGTACCTATGAGTCAATGTGTAGTTGCAGAACTTTGATCAATGCTTGCAGGGACTATTTTGTGCTAAGAACAAAGACAGCAAAGAGAGAGACACTGGGAGGAAATTAGGGAGGGAAGAGGCTATCATGAAGCACTGGAATCGGGGAAAATTTCTCAGCCCCAGTAATTATCAAAGCCAACTGGAGGGGCTCAGTGCCTGTGGCTCAATGGGCTAAGGCGCCAGCCACGTACACCTGAGCTGGCGGTTCGAATCCAGCCTGGGCCCACCAAACAACAATGATGGCTGCAACCAAAAAATGGCCAGGCATTGTGGCGGGCGCCTGTAGTCCCAGCTACTTGGGAGGCAGAGGCAGGAAACTCGCTTGAGCCCAGAAGTTGGAGGTTGTTGTGAGCTGTGATGTCACAGCACTTTATCCAGGGTGACAGCTTGAGGCTCTGTCTCAAAAAAAACAAAAAAACCCCAAAAAACCAAACCAACTGGAGGGGAGAGCAGCTGAAAAAAAAATTCAGAGCGGTCTTGTGTTTTATTCAAGACCCTCAATCGGCCCTCTTGGTTCCTGCGGGAATGTCCTCCAGAGGTCTGCTGTCACAGGACAGCTCCTGTGGAGGGAGTTGCTAGGACAGTGTTCAGCTTCAGTAAAGGTGGCTTTCAGGGAGCCCCACTGCGAAGATTGTAATGAATTGCTTCAGATTTTTCTCCGGTGGCTTCTACTGTGTTTAGAAATTTAAAGAGAATCTATGTACAGAACACACGGCAGTTGGACATGAAAAATCTGCTACAGACACAAATATCTCCCCTCCATTTCTTATAAAATGGCTAAGTGCTGTTCATGAAATTCACAAAAGATTTCATGAAGTGAACACATACGTTTTTAATGAAAATGTTTTTGTAATAGATATTTATTCCTTGTCACCAATTTCCCTATGAAATGAAGTCATATGATTGCTTTGAAAAAAAAAAAAAGGTTTAGTTTTAGTAATCTTCCCCAGAGACCAGTTAATGGAAGTTTCCTATTAAGAAGAAAGGACCGTTATTTAAAAGGTTAAAATAACAGTTTCCATCATGCTTCTGCTATTATTTGACTATGACTTATTTCAGGTAGTTTTGGAGAATTAAATTCATAAAGACCAAGTTTACTAAGTACAATTACTTTCTTTACGGGGTGCAGTAAAGAGGGAAAATTCAATTTAAATTAAAATTCTTGCCTCTTCTAACCATTCAGTGTTTTAAATCAAACCCACTCAAGTCACTAAAGTTTGCTTTCAGCATAACAGGAGATGATATTTCCTTATTTGGAAAAAAAAAAAAGAAACTTCATGAGTCTTTGGAAACACAAATTCTTCTGTTAATGTTTGTTTTCAAAAACATTTTCCATTTTGAAACAATTGCAGACTTACAGAAAAGATGGGAGTGCAGCATGAAAAACTTATTTTTCTGAACTATTTTTGAGTAATTGCTGATCTGATGTCCCATTACCCCCCCCCCCACACTTTACTATGTATTTTCTACAAATGAGAACGTTCTCCTACATAGCCACAGGACAAGCATCGAAGTCAGGAAAATCAGCTTGATACAACCACTGCAGCCTAATCCTCCCTCAGACCTGCTTCATTATAAGAGTCCAGGTCAGGATCATGTGGAGCATTTAGCTGCCATGTCTCTCTACTGTTTATCTGGAACAATTTCTCAGTCTTTCAGTGACTTTCATGACCTTGATACTTTAAAAGGTTACAGTTCAGTTATTTTGTAGAATGTCTTTCAATTGGGTTTATCTGCTGTTTCCTCATGATTAGATTAAGGCTATTCATTTCTGGAAGTGGTTGTATCCTATGATTTCCATTTGTCCCATTACTGATGACATTCACTTAATTAAGGTGATATATACCAGGATTAATAAGTATTTTGTGGGTCAGTACTTGGAAACTATCTAGATATCCTACTCCTCAAACTTTCAATGTATCTATGTATATTTTTTTGATAACTGTGCGTGGGCCAGACATAGTGGCTTATGCCTATAATCCCAGCACTTTGGGAGGCCGAGGTGGAAAGATCTCTTGAGGCCAGGAGTTTGAGACACAGCCATCTCTACGAAAACTAAAAAGAAAGTCATCTGGGTATGGTAGTATTTGCCTGTAGTTCCTGCTACACAGGAGGCTGAGGTGGGAGGGTCCCTTGAGGCCAGGAATTTGAGGCTGTGGTGAGCTATGGTTGATCAGGTAACCAGTGACAGAGTGAAACTGTCCCTAAAAAATAGAGAAAAAACACACGTATTATATATTTAAAACATGTCTATATGTATACAGACACCGTATATGTGTATACAGGTGTTTATGTATCTATAGCCCTATGGACTCCAAGGTTTGTTAGATTATACTTCTTTGTTATCATTGTTTATTTTGATGCTCAACTTATCCCAGGGGTGGCCAGTTGGGAGTGCCTTCACATTGGCCCATCTGTCTTTCCGACATGTCCTCATCATTCTTCGAGCATGTTCTTACCTTCTGGCACTACAAGGTGTCCCAGGCTCATCATCTTGGTTCTCTGTGCTGGGTGTGTTGATGGATATATGGGTATTACTGCTCCCAGTGTTCAGTGGATGGAACTAGAGACTGTATGTATGTGTATGCATATGTGTAGGTATATGCCTGTGTAGAGGCCTGTGTAGGGATATGTATGTGTAGGTGCATGTATGTATATTTGTATGCATATGTATATGTATGTTCATGCATATGCATATGTAGGCGTCTCCACATGTATACGTAGGAGTATGCACGTGCATGTGTATGCATATGTCTGTGTAGGTGTAAGCATGGTTATGTGTACGTGTATGCATGTGTATGTGTGTATGTGTGTGTATGTGTATGCATGTGTATATGTATATAAACATTTACAAATCTGCATCTGTCATTTATCTATTGAAAACTATAACTTTATATCAACACCTACAGTTGCAATTGAACTCTACAGGGTTTATTTTAGTTTTTTTCCTCCTTTTTTGGTGACTTCCTGGCTTGTCAGTGAAAGATATGGCTCACATTATTGTTCATATATTTACTTAAATGATCCAACCCCATGTGTGTAGCCAGCCTGTCATCTTAGCTGCCCTCCCCAAGCCACTTGAAATCTGAAAACGCCAAGCTGGACTTTCATTCCTTGTCCACATGGATGCCCTCCTTGGACTCCGACATCTCACATTGGGTGCCCACTGCCCTGTCCCCACCCCTACTCTCTTGCTCCCTTTTGAGCTCTGACATTCAAATTTTGGTCAACACCATGCTCTTAACCCCACCTGTGCAGACACAGACTTTTCTTTGCCTCATCTAGTGGTTTTAGGATGGAATTGTTCAAAAGAAGAAGAAAGAAAACTAAGGAAAGGGGAGAGAGTAAAGAGTAGGAGAGGGAGGAAGGGGGAAGAAGATTGGTATATAAACCACAAATAAACCAGTTAAGTTTCTGTATGAAAAATATACAGATTTAATAAGAGGAGAATCTAAGAAGCCACTTAAAATGGAGTTTTCTGACAAACGTTTTGACATTTTATTTTCTTGGTGATTACAAATAATGCTAAAACCCATGTATTCATTTATCCTATGAAATGAATCATCACAGATGGCTGTGATTTTTTACATGATTTTTTTTCTTTTTTTTGAGACAGAGTCTCACTGTGTAGAGTGCTGTGGCATCATCATAGCTCACAGCAAACTCAAACCCTTGGTTTTGTGTGAGCCTCTTGCCTCAGCCTCCTGAGTACCTGAAACTACAGGCTTGTGCCACCACACCTGGCTAATTTTTCCATTTTTAGTAGAGGTGGCATCTCAGTCTTGCTCAGGCTAGTCTTGAACTCCTGACTTAAAGTAATCCTCCCTCCTCAGCCTCCCAGAGTGTTAGGATTATAGCCGGGAGCCACCACATCCAGCCAACTTCCACGTGATTGGGATTTCTCAGATGATCTCTTCATATTTTTATACCTTCTATTGTTTGTTTTTGAGACAGGGTCTCACTCTGTTGCCCAGGCTAGAGTGAAGTGACGTCATCATAGCTCACTGTAATCTTGAACTCCTGAGCTCAATCTTCTTGCATGAACCTCCTAAGTAGCTGGGACCACAGTTGCATGCTACCAAACCTGGCTAATTTTTTTTTTAGGCCAGTTGTTTATTTTTTTTTTAAATTTTGGAATATTTGGGGGGTACAAATGTTTTGGTTACATGAATTGCTTTTGTACAGTTTGAGTCGAATTTATAAGTGTCCCCATACTGTAGAGAGTGTGCCTTGAACTTGTTAGGTGTGAATTTACCCCTTCCTTCCTGTTCCCTCCTACCTGCTTGCTTTCCATTGAGTTTTACTATCATAGAGCACATGGGTGTGATCAATCAGTTCCAACTTAATAGTAGGTATGTGTGATGTTTGTTTTTCTCTTCTTGCAATACTTCACTTAGAAAAAAGTTTTTTTGTAGAGATGAATTCTTGGTATGTTGCCCAGGCTGGTCTTGAAATCCTGCCTCAAGCTGTTCTTTTGCCTTGGCCTCCCAAAGTTCTAGGATTAAAGGTGTGAACCATTGCACCCAGCCTTTCCTTTTAGTTGCTGAGTTTCTGTGGTTTGCTACTAGAACTTGTGGCCTGTGGCCTGGTTCAAACTTTTGAGGACAGTCCTTGCCTCCTTTCTGGTCTTAGCCCCTTAGCTGTTGGGTGTCTCTAAACCTCACCCTTCCAAGCCTGTCCTCACCTGGTCCACTCCATGGTGGAGAGTGAGGTAGCAATACAGAGGTGGAAAGATCTTCTCATTTAATAGAACCTTGTGATTCCAAATCTCATCGTAGACCAGCAGCATCGGCATAACTTGGGAGCTTGTTAAAATATAGCCTCCTCAGCCACCCCAGCCTGCTGACTCCGATTCTACAGAACCTCAGGTGATTTGGATGCTCAATGAAGTTTTGAAATCCTTGATTTGGGATGCTTTCAGCACAAGCAACAGAAAGCCCAATGCAAACCAGCTTTCATAATAAGGAAATTCATTGACTCATGTAATTGAGAAGTCTGCTGATAGGATGAGTTTCAGGTGATCTAATCCAGAGGTTCTTACGTTAAAAGGGAACTAACTCTGCTTGCTTATCTATGCTTTTCCCCTTAAGCTTACTCCCTTAACATTACTTGATTTTGGTAATAAAACAATACAAAAATATAGAATAAGCTGGGCATGGTGGCTCACGCCTGTAATCTTAGTACTATGGAAGGCCAAGGCAGGAGGATCCCTTGGGGTTGGGAGACCAGCCTGAGCAAGAGAGAAACCCTCCTCTCCACTAAAATTAGAAAAATTAGCCAAGCATGGGGGCATAAGCCTGTAGTTCCAACTCCTCTTGAGGCTGAGATAGGAGGTTTGCTTGAGCCCAGGAATTTGAGGTTGCTGTGAGCTAAGTTGATGCCATGGCATTGTAGTCTGGGCAACAGAGTGACACTCAGAAAAAAAATATGTATATATGTAGAATACAGGGTGGCCATAAATTTTGTGGGCAATTTAAAGCTGAACACAAACTTTGTGGTCACCCTGTATTGTGTTTTAAAAGTGTTCAAACCAAAGTCTATTATGATTATAGCGCTCTTTGTTTTGTTTGAAATTTTGAAATGATCACTGCTTACAAGTAAAAGTCTGACTCCATGTTGTTAAACAATAGAGAAACTTGTCATCTCTAATATCAGAAAGGCCAGAGCTAGGGCTGGCTCCAAAAATGCCAAGTCGGTGCTCCTCTTCTCTGTAGCTCTCTGGACTCTGCCTGACTCCATCTTTAGAATGGTAGCAGGATGGCTGCAGTTCTAGGAATACGTTAGACCTTGAAATATCTAAGGGCTGAAAGGGACCATCTTTTCTCATGTCTCCTGTTTTAGGAATAGAGAAGTCTTTCTTAGAAATACCATAGCAGAGGTTTTCTTGTGATTCATTGGTCAGAATTGGGTTGCATATCATAACATTGCATAAGATGAGATGGGTTTACATATAACATCTCTAGTTGCTTCTGAATATCCATTTTCCCCCATAGTCTTTAGTAATATTGTCCTTTTATCTGAGCACATCACTGACCAGGCATATTTCCTTGCTTCCTTTAAAGCTACATTAGGTCATTAGTCATTAGGTCATTAGGACTGAATGTTGGTCTATAAAACATAAGTAGAAATGTTCTGTAGAATCTTCTAGGAAGCATCTTTTAAAAAGCAGCAGCAACCTCCCCTTTCATCCTTCCATTCTGATTTCTGGAATGCAGACATGACAAAGTTTTTTCGCAATCTTGGATCATAAGGACAAGTGTACACTCAAGGTCTCATAGAACAAAAAGCTGGAAAGAGCCTGCGTCCCTGCTAACTTGAGGGACCTTTCCTATGAGCTTTGTACCGTATACCTTCAGATAAGTGAGGAAATAAAATCTGTGTTAATTTGGGTTTTCATTAACTTCTGGTGAACTTAATTCTGAGCAATTCATCTGCCTATTACCAAATCAGTCACTGGCAAGAGGAACTGCTAGCAATTGACTAGGAGGAAATGGATTTGGGGACTCGTGATGACTACATTACTTATTTCTTTAAAAATATACTAAATATTTCTACTATAAGTAAATTACTTTGGAAAAGTAGAATCTTCAATATCTACACAAGAAACTACCTCATGGAAGTGCTATAAAATCTTAGTTACAAATCAGATTATTTCTTGGAAGTTCGGAGAAACCTTACTTATTTACCTTTAGATTCTAATGTAGTTTTGGGTAAGCTCTATTAATTTTAAGAAAAAATTCCTGGCTGTTTTCTCAAAGGAGTAGCCCCCAAAATATGAGGTTCACTTTTTAGTTAGTTCACTTCTATTTAATTTCAACACACAAGTGTGTTAATAAAAATGTTCTTTTAGCACATTTTTATTGTTCCACTGAATAAAAATTTCAAAACTAATATCTTTAGTCTTTTCCTTAGATACCTTACAGTTTAACTTTTGGATTAGATTTTGTTAGCTAGGCCATTCTCTGACTCAGAATCAAAATCTATACTTAGCCACTTCCAGGAGCTCTTCTTGGTCAGGAGGGTGGAACTTTTCATTTTAACATCTCTGTTAAATAGACTACCTTCCACATGCAAATGATTCACTTGACCCACTAACAACTCAAGATGAAATTACAAAGAACGTAAGGTATCTTGAGAAAACCATGAGATTTGTGCTTTGTGAGTTCTCACTGTAGTCTCAGAATTCCACCCCAATCAGAGTGTGGTATTTGGAAGTAACATAAGTTTCCTCTAATTCAGTCATCTACATCTAATCAGTGTTAACACCAATAGCAGGAGGCTAAAACTTCGTTATTAACTGGCTTTGGTACTTTAGATACCTTTTTGAGCATCGGTGTCCTCACCTTTAACATAAAGGCTTTTATTATACAACATTTAGGCTCCAACTCTATGCTATCCTCTGATTTTAAGGAGATAGTTTATTCTTAATATCTTCCCAAAGAAGAATTATTTCTACTTCACTCAAAAGCCAGTTCCAATGCTGAATGATTCTATGAGGGAGCTTTTTAAACATGACACTCTCCAGTTCTGTTTTTTCTAGAGTTGAAAGATAAACCCATCAGCATTATTCTACTAACTCTTCACAAATTTTCAGCTAGTAAGTAACTTTTCATCAGTCTTTTTTCTACATTCCATACTTCACCATTCATATAGCACCCTTATGATTTTGGCCACTTCTTTCTATCAGTCTTTATTTCTTATACCTCTGTGCTGACTTTTTGAAACTTTAATTTGAAGAGAATTTTAATTTTTATATTATTTAGAGATGGGGTCTCACTCTGTCACTAGAGTGCAGTAGTGTCACCAGAGCTCACTGCAGCCGCAAACTCAAACTCCTGGGCTTAAGCAATATTCCTGCCTCAGCCTCCCAAAGTGCTAGAATTATAGGTGTGAACCACCATGCCCAGTTAGGTGGCTCACACCTGTACTTTGTATATTTTCACTGCCTGACTATAAAATCAGTCCTGCTGGTCAAAAACTAGAAATTAACTGGAAAAATACAAACAAGAGAAACTCAGTGAATTTCAAAAATGGGCAGATGAGGACATGTCTGTATGGCAAAGGCAACAAACATTTGATATAAAATATTAGTTGCAGTAGCTCTCCATGGCTTCAGAGACCTCTGTTTTATTCACTGACAACTCAAAAACTAGCTTCATTGGGCATTTGTTTCTCTTAAATCTTCTTGTACTTACTAGGTGGGAGGATTTTCCTAAGTATATAGTGATGAGCAGTGGAGTTCACGTGGAATCATCCACTATCTCACTTTTAGGAATAAGACTTTTTTATATTTAACTTTTCTTTTTTTTGAGTCTCACTCTGTTGCCCAGGCTAGAGTGCCATGGTATCAGCTTAGCTCATAGCAACCTCAAACTCCTGAGTTTGAGGTTCAAGAAATCCTCCTGCCTCAGCCTGCTGAGTAGCTGGGACTACAAGCACCTACCACAACACATGGCTAATTTTTCTATTTTTTAGTGGAGATGGGGGTCTCACTCTTGCTCAGGCTGGTCTCAAACTCCTGTCCTCAAAGGATCCTCCTATCTCAGCCTCCCAGAGTGCCAGGGTTATAGGTATGAACCACCACACCTGGCCATTTTTAATATTTAGTCAGTTTTCAAATTTTAGTAAGCCCAAGAATCACCCTAGGCTCGAATGTACACTTCTGAGCCTTGCCCAGGTCTAGAGACCAGGAGTCTGTATTGTAAAACAGGGCCCCAGATGGCTTCAGTGTAGGAGTTATCAGACTAACTTTAAGAAACATATGAAAGTGTTCTTTAGTCTATTACCATATGCATTCTTCAATAAACATTGAACACCTTTCAGGGTGCTCTTCTCTGTTAGGCCCTGGTGGGACACAGGGTTTGTGCCAAGACTCAAGATACAATTTTCATGTCTCAAGGCAGTACTGTATATGATTGTCAAACAGGTGTATTAGCAATGCTATTGTAGTTTAGGGTAGGGAGGGTTACTGTGGGCTGCAGTTGTGAGGAGAAGGCTCTGTGGGGACAGGCTGGAAGGGCGGAGAGATTTTTTTCTAGGAGAAAGGGGGGTGGAATCAGAGGAGTTTCATGAGCCAAGTCAGCCTGGACTTGAATTTCTAGAGGAAGAGGCTTGAAGGCTCCAGAAAAAGAGAAGGCCCTTTATCCTGGGTCAGAGAGCTGTTACTCGGTGTATTCTGCGTAGAGACCCGAGGACAGCTCGGTTTTAGGAAGATTAGTAAGTTGATGCTCACGATGAGCAGGCGCTGCCTACGGCACAGCAACCAATAAGCTTACAGATGTGCGCCAGAACAAGAGGAAGCTGAGGAGCGGCACGATTATGAAAACACTGTGCTTGTTTGTAGAGAGGGGAAGGGGTGGGACGGTGCTTAACATGACAGACACCCCTGGAGGAACGGAGTACTTTTTAAGGACAGACTCTGCAGCAGGAATACTGCCTAGACAGTTCAGCTACTGGACCAGTGTAGGAAGCTAACAGGTAAAGAAGACCTTGTTTGTGATAAAGCTAATTAACTTTTTAGTGTCTCTAAAAATTAAATCATCTTCACACGCTCCCAGCTGCCACTTACTACTTAAATACTATTAATAAAACACCACCGCCCGCAGCTAGGCCGAATAGGCCCAAGACACTGCCTACTTCTGCTTCTGTGGTGAACTTGGACCTCCTCAGGCAACCCAGCTCATTCTAACCAAGTCGTTTCCAAACTTTGCCGCTCTGTGTAATCACCTGGGGATTAAGAAGGAAAATGCCCGCCCTCCACATTTAAGGAATCGGGCAGCAAAGTTTGGAAACCTTTGTTCAAGCCACGTCGCCGGGGCCCAAGAAAAACCCAATTCCTTCTGCGCCTCCGTCCCCGGGGAGCACACCGTGGGCTGGTCCGCTCTGGGCTCAGGCGCCGGGCGCCGGCCGGGAGGAGGCGGTGCCCGGGGCTGCAGGGACGCAGCAGAACCGAAAGCAGCGGGCGGCGGGGACAGGCGGGGAGAGGAAGGAGGGGGCGGGCGCAGCGGGTGGAAGGGCGAGGTGGCGACCCAGGGCCGGGAATGCCCACGGCGCGAGGCTCCGGAGGTGTCTGGCGGCCGAGTCCGGGCGATGGCCCTCCGTCTGGTCGCTGACTTCGATCTCCGGAAGGACGTGCTCCCGTGGCTGCGGGCGCCGCGGGTGGTGTCAGAGGCTGCCGGGGCCGCAGGCGGCGGCGCAGGTGCGGGGCAGGGGGTTGGCCGCCGGGTGGGGGCGGGGAGTCAGTCCTACACACCTAGGGGGCTTCCCGCGGTTCAGGCGGCCTGCAGCCTCGCCGACCTGTGAGGTTTAGTGGCGGAGGAGTGAACTATCCTCTGTAGAGAGCCGGCTTTTTTGGCTATGCCACCCTCACCCTCTGTCGGCTGGGTGAAGGTCGCAGCTGGTCTGCGCTGTCTCCCTAGGGAGGCCTCCAGCTTGTGGCTTGCTGGTTGCCCCTGGAAATTCACCCTTAGTAGAAAGGCCAGGACGCTAGCGGTACCCTCAGCATCGCCTCGTGGGGGTGGGGAGCAGCTGCGGGAGTAGGAGAGCTGGTTCTCTAGTTGCACTTGCATCTCACCTGCCCAGGAAGGTTAATCGGCTGGGGAGGGGCTCTGCCAAGATAGGAGACACCTGCAAGTCGCACGATTTGAGGAAGATGAATCGTGTCACCAAGCAAACCACCATATGAATCATAATTGTGTGGTTTGTCACCACGTTTGTAAGACGTGTTTCTGAGTCTATGTGAACTGCTTCCGTGGCAGTGGTCCCCAACCCTTTTGGCAGCAGGGAACGTTTCATGGAGGACAGTCTTTCCACGGACTGTGATGGTTGAGGGTGATTGACGCACCACCGCTGGTCATCGGGCATTAGGTTCTCAGGAGGAGAGTGGATTCCGGGCTTGCGCTGTTTATAGCCAGGTTGGGCTCGGATGTGAATCTAATGCCACTGGTGATCTGATAGGAGGCTGAACTGAGGTGATGCCAGTGATGGGGAGCTGCTGTAAATACCAATAAAACGTCTCTGATTCCTGCTGCTCCCGCCTGCTGTGTAGCCCAGTCCTATGGGAGATTGGGGGGTAGAGGTGTCTGGTAGGCCGGGGGATGAAGAGGGTTCAGGACCCTTGGGTGAGAACTGGGGTCAGGGCCTGCTTTCCGGTGATGGTTAGTGTCAGAGGCCTGCAAGTTGAAGAGGGTTAGGGACCTTTGGGTGAGGGCCCGGATTCAAATGATGGCTAGGGTCAGGCATGCCTGGGGAGTGGACAGGGTTCTAGGGCCATGAGTGAGGACCAGGATTAGGGTGATAATTAGGGTGGAGCATCCTCATGAAGGATGAAGAGAGTTTAGGACCTTTGGATGAGAGCTAGGATTAGGGCCCAGTCTCCAGTGATGGTTAGGGTCAGATGGGCCTTAGGGATGAAAAAGGTTTAGGACCCTTGGGTGAGAACAAAGATTAGGGCCAAGGTTCGGGTGATAATTATGATCTGGTGGGATTGGAGGATGAAGAGAGTTTGGGGACCTAGGGTGAGGGTTATAGTTAGGGGGTGGTTTTTTAGGTGATGGTTAGAGACAGACCAGCCTGTGTGGTGAAGAGGGATCAGGGCCCCTAGAATGAGGGCTAGCATTGGGATCCAGTTTTAGGTGATAATTAGGGTCAGGTGGGCCTGGGGGATAAAGAAGGTTCTGGGACCATGGGTGAGGGCTAGGGCCAGGCTGGCCAGAGGATGAAGAGGGTTTGGGGAATGTTGGTGAGTGTTAGGGTTAGGGCCCTGTTTGGGGTGATGGTTAAAGTCAGGTGGGCCTTGGGTGGCTCAGCGAGTAGGGCGCCGGCCCCATATGCTGAAGGTGGCGGGTTCAAACCCGGCCTCGGCCGAACTGCAGAACAGAAAAATAGCTGGGCGTTGTGGCGGGCGCCTGTAGTCCCAGCTACTCGGGAGGCTGAGGCAAGAGAATCGCCTGGGCCCAGGAGTTGGAGGTTGCTGTGAGCAGTGTGACGCCATAGCACTTAATAGAGGGTGATAAAGTGAGACTGTCTCTACAAAAAAAAAAAAAAGTCAGGTGGGCCTGGAAGATGAAGAGGGTTTGAGGGCTTTGGGTGAGGGTTAGAGTTAGGGCCCAACTTCTGGTGATGGTTGGAATCAGGAGGGCTTGGGGGATGAAGACATTTTGGGAACCCGGGGTGAGGGCTAGGATTAGGGCCCGGCTTTGAGTGATAATTAGGGTCAGGAAGGTCAGAGGGATGATTTGGGGCCCCTGGGTGAGGGCTGGGTTAGGGCCCATCTTTGGGTGATGAGTAGGGTTAAGTCCTTGTATGAGGGTTAGGTTTAGTGGCTGGCTTCAAGTGATGCTTAGGGTCAGATCAGCCTGAGGATTGAAGTTGGTTCAGGACCCTAGGATTAGGGCTCAATTTGGGTGATTGTTTATAGTTAGGTGAACCTGGGTGTTGATGAGGGTTTGGGGCCCTTGGGCGAAGTCTAAGGTTAGGGCCTCACTTCGTATAATAGGATTAGGCAGCTGTAGGGGATGAAGAGGATTGGGGCCCTTGGAAGAGAGCTAGGGTGAGGGTCCAAGTTCAGGTGATAATTAGGAGGCAGGCTTGTGCTTTCAAGATAGTTCAGGGCCCTTGTGTGAGGCTGAAGGTTGGGGCCTGGCATTAGATGATGTTTGTGATCAGGGGGCCTGGAAGATTAAGAGGGTTCAGGGCCCTAGGATAAGTGCTAGGGGTAGGGCCTGGTTTTTGGTGATAGTTAGGGTCAGGCCAGCCTGAGGGATAAAGAGGGTTCGGGACCCTTGTGTGAGGGCAAGGGTTATCACCCAGCTTAGGGTGACAATTAGGGTCAATTAGGAGTTGCCCAGGGTAAGTGCTAGGGTTAGGCCCAGCTTGGAGGGATAGGTTCAGGCCAACATAGGGGGTGAAGAGGGTTTGGGGTTGTAGGGTTTGGGCCTGGCTTTGAGTGAAGGTAGGGTCAGGTGGGCTTGGTGAATGAAGAGTATTCTGAGCCTTAGAATGAGGGCTAAGGTTAGTGCTGGGCTTTGGGCATTGGTTAGAGTCAGGAGTGACTGAGGGATGAAGAGTGTTCCAGGCTGTAATAGCAGTGTTGTAATTCAAACAGACCCGAGAGAAACTCAGGCATGGAGGGTAGGTTCTACATGCTTTATTTAGCTCACAAGCAGCTGAGTTACACAGAAAGTCTTCATTCTGTGATCCACATTCCGCACATACAGAAGGTCTTGTGCACCTTTATACCTAGGGGAATAATGGCCCCCTGCCAAGCAGCTGTTACATAAGCATGTCTTCACTGTACACAGTACTGGCTACCTAGGAACCCACTGCACTCTCCCATTGGTAGGAATGCCTGAAGAACTTCCTCCTGTCCCATCTTGAGGCCAGGGAGGAGAAAGCTCAATCCACTTTTGTCTGTCCCTACACTCCACCCTTTTGGGGATCTCTTGCCTCACAATCTATGCATTTGAGTCTTCTGCAAATGTCCCTGTGTGAGGAGTATGGAACTCTGCATTCAGATATCGCTACAGTAGTATATGTCCACAATGATGGACAATCAATGGCAAATACAGTGACCAGTCCTATTCACCAATCACAGGCAAATATATGTCCCCTGAAATACAATGTAAAAGAAGCCATTTGTTAAGAATATGCTCAGCTACCATAAGAGCCAGACCCAGCAGTGCCAATTAAGAAAGAAAAGCAGCTGGTGTTTTAAAACATAAAGAGTACCCTTTTCTTTAGTTCCAAATGAGTAACTGACCTTGGGTCTTCTGCCCAGCTCTGGTACCTTATCTCAAGGACACCCATAACATATAACGAACACAGTTTTGTTTGAGACAGAGTGTCACTCTGTCACCCTTAGTAGAGTGCTGTGGCATCACAGCTCACAGCAATCTCCAACTCTTGGGCTTAAGTGATTCTCTTGCCTCAGCTTCCCGAGTAGCTGGGAATACAGGTGCCTGCCACAATGCCTGGCTATTTTTGGTTGTAGTTGTTTAATTACAAGTTTCACATAAGGTCTCCGATCTCTGTCTCAAGCTTCAGGGTCTGCCTCTGTCTCTGTTGGACTGGAATAGCCAGCTCCCTCCTCTTTTGGGAGTCTCTTTCCTTTTGCCCTGGTACTACAAGGTACCTACATAGGGCAGCAGGATCACCATCAAGAACCCAAACAAGGAAGTAGGGGCACTCTGCAACACAGTGCTTTTGACCCACACCAGCAACAACCACTTTCATCATGGCCCAAGTATTCAAATCACATAGCATTTCACATACTCAGTTTCTGGCAACTAACAGGACCTGGCACACCCTTACCATTAGCCCATAGGTGTGTCATGATAAAGGTTACTCTCTACTCCTGGGGCATCCAGGACAGCAGCTATTTACCCTTACATCCCCCAGCCAGGCATTGAGGGTCTCATCCAGTTTCTGTCTGAACTACCTCCCCATCTCCACCAACTCCTTAAAGGTGGAGTGTTTAGTTATTTGTGAGGGTGCAGCTGCCCACCCCTGGGGGCCCTCTGTTGTTGCATTTTTACCTTTTGTATCACCACTGGCTGTGCCCTGAAACAGGCTTCACTTTCCTCTTGTTCTAAGGAGTTTCTTACCACTACCATGGCAGAGTTCAGCTGCTTTCGTGGGTCACACTGTGCTCCATCTTAAGGAGCTTTTTCTTTTCTCCAGTGCTCAGGGCTGCTTCTGGCTGCCCCTGCTGTGGCTACTCCTTCTCCAGCTCATACTGGAGTTCCTGAACACCGGCTGTTACAGAGGCTTGTCACCTTGCAGAGCTGGAAGATACACATAACCATGGCTCTCCCAGCCGTTTTTTGTTTCTGTTTTTTTTTTTTTTTCCCTTTTAGTTTTTGGCCGGGGCTGGGTTTGAACCTGCCAACTCCGGCATATGGGGCTGACGCCCTACTCCTTGAGCCCCAGGCTCCAAGGGCACTTTGTTTCTTGTAAAGCTAAGTGTTGTTCCTGTTGTTGCCCTGCCATATCCTCTTGGACTTCCAGAGGAAAGGGCTGCTTCACAGAGAAACTGCAGTCTCCTCTCACAGGGTTATACGAAACACCTAGCCCATGGCCCTCCCAGCCATGTGGGCACTTTTCTTCTCAGAAGCCTCTCCTGTATGGGGGGCTTCTTCGAACCATACTGGTTCTCATCAACCTTGGGCCACTCCTGGTGGGGACTCCAGGAAGCACATACTCATGGCAGGTCACTCCTCACTCCCCCCTTCCTAGAGTGCCCCCACACCGACCTGAAACAAATCCCATCCTGGCCATCATTTGTAACGCCAATGTTCTGATTTGAAGAGGCCAGAGTAAAACTCGGGCACGGAGAGCAGGTGCAACATGATTTATTCAGCTCTCCAGTAGGCAATGAGCAAGCAGGGGAAGTCCGCCCTCCTGGAGGCTGGGAAGCTGAGTTACACAGAAAGTCTACATTCTGTGATGCACAATCTGCACTATGGAAGGTCCTGTGCACCTTTATACCCAGGAGAACAATAATGGTACCCTGCCATGCAGCAGTCACACAAACATGACTTCACTGTACACAGTAGTGGCTACCCAAGAACCCATGGCCTTCTCCTATAGGTAAGAAACCCTGGACAACTTTATGTTGTCCCATACCCAGAACAGGGATGAAAAAGCCCAATCCACTTTTGTCTGTCCCTACAGGGACTCTTGGGTGTGTGTTAGGGCCTGGATTCAGATGATGGTTGGGAACAGGCTGGCCTGGAAGATGAAGAGGCTTCAAGCCATTGAGTGAGGGCTATGGTTAAGGCCCAACCTAGGGTGATGGTGGGGCCGGTGGGCCTAATGGATGAAGAGGGTTTAGGGCTCATGCATGAGGGCTAGGGTCAGGACATGGCTATGAGTGATATAATTAGGGTATGGTGGGTCTAGGGGGTGATGAGGAGTTGGGGACTTTGGGTGAGGGCTTGGGTTATGGCCTGGTTTTGGGTGATGGTTGGGGTCAGGTGGACTTGGGGGAGGAAATTATTCAGGCCCTTGGATGAGGGCTAGGGTTAGAGCCAAGCTTTGGGGGGGGCGGTAATTAGGGTCAGGCAGGCCTGGGTGTTAAAGACGGCTGGGGACCTTTGATTAGGGCTAAGGTTAGGACTGGGCTTTGGGTGATAGTTAGGGTCAGGTGGGCATGTGGGTTGAAGAGGGTTTGGGACTCTAAAGGGCTAGGGTTAGGGCTCAGATTTGGGTAATTGTTGGAGTCAGACAGGCTTGGAAGATGAAGAGGGTTCAGGGCCCTTGAGTGAGGGCTATGGTTAGGGCCCTGATTTGGATGACAGGTCAGGCAGGCCTGAGGGTTGAAGAGGACTTGGGGCCCTTGAGTGAGGACCAGGATTAGAGCCTGGCTATGAGTGTACTTAGGGTCAGGTGGCCCTGGGGAATGAAGATGTTCGGAGGCCTGTGGGTGAGGGCTAAAGTTATGGCCCACCTTTGGGTGATAATTAGAGTCAAGTGGGTCTCAGGGATGAAGAGGGTTGAGGGCCCTTAAGTGAGAGCTAGGATTAGGGTCAGGAGGCATGGTATATGAAGAGGGTTTGGGGCTCTTGGGTGAGGGCTATGGTTAGGGTCTGGTTTCCTGGGACATTTAAGGTCTGGCATACCTGTGAGTTGAAGAAAGTTCTGGGCCCTTGAGTGAGGGCTAGGGTTATGGCCCAACTTCAGGTGATAATTAGGGTCTGGTAGGTCTGGAGGATGAAGAGAGTTTAAGAAACTAGGGTGAGGGCTAGTGTAAAGGTCTAGATTGGGGTAAATATGATCAGGGATTCTGGGGGATGAAGAAGGTTCAAGGCCTTTAAATGAGGGTGAGGGTTAGGGACTGGCTTTGAGTGATAATGATGGTCAGGGGGACTGGAACATGAAGAGGATTCTGGGCCCTTGAGAGCACTAGGGTTAGGGTCTGGCTTCAGATCATAATTAAGATCAGGGGGCCAAGGAGGATGAAAAGCGTTGGGCACCCTCGGGTGAGGGTGGGGTTAGGGCCAGATTTGGGTGATAATTACAGTCAGGTGGGCATGGGGAATGATGAGGGTCCTTTAGTGAGGGCTAGGGTTAGGGCCCAGCTTCAGGTGATAAGGTAATAATAATGGTCAGGGGGACATGGGGAATGTAGAGGACTTGGGTGAGGGTTAGGGTTAGGGCATAGCTTTGGGTGATAATTAGGGTCAAGTGGGTCTAGGGGATGAAGAGGAATTGGGGCCCCTTTGTGGGGCTTAGGGTTATGGCCCAGCTTTTGATGATGGTTAGAGTCCAATGGACTTGAGGGGTAAACAGGGTTTGGGGCCATTGGATAGGGGCCCTAGGGTTAGTGCCTGGACTCAGGTGGTAATTAGGGTCAGGTGATCCTAGGGGATGGAGAAGAGTTGGGGCCCTTGGGTCAAGGGTAAGGTTATGGCCCAGCTTTGGGTGATATTTGGGGTCAGGGAGGCTGGAGGATGAATAGGTTTGGAGTCCTTTGATGAGGGCTAGGCTTAGCGCTTGGCTTCAGGTAATAATTATGGTCTGGTGGTCCAGTGGGTTGAAGAGAGGCCCTAGGGCAGTGGTTCTCAACCTTCCTAATGCCGCGGCCCTTTAACACAGTTCCTGTGGGTCTCGACCCACAGGTTGAGAACCGCTGTCCTGGGGTGAAGGCTAAGATTAGGATTAGGGCCCAGCTTCAGGTAATGGTTAGGATGAGGGAGACCTGGGAAATGAAGGTTGTTTGGGACTCTTGAATGAGGGCTATTGTTAGGACCCAGGTTCAGGTGATAATTAGGGTGGTCCTGGGTGAAGAGGGTTTAGGGCCCTTGGGTGAAGACAGGGGTTAGGGGGGCTGAACTTCAGGTGGTAATTAGGGTAAGGCAGATCTGGGTGAGGAAGAGGGCAGGGGACCTTTGATGGGGGCTAGGGTTAGGACCCAGCTCCAGTGATGGTTAGGGTCGGGCAGGCCTGTGGTTGAATAAGGTTCAGGACTCTAAAGTGAGGGCTAGGTTTGGGGCCCAGATTTGGGTAATTTTTGGGGTCAGGTGGGCTTGGGAGATGAAGAGGGTTCAGGACTCTATAGTGACAGCTACGGTTAGGGCCCAGCTTTAGTGATGGTTGTGGTCAGAAGGCCTTGGGTGAGAGATAGGATTCAGGCCTGGATTTGGGTGATGGTTGAGGTCAAGTGGGTCTGGGGAATGAAGATGACTTGGGGCCCTTGGGTGGGGGTGAGTGTGAGGGTTTGGCTTTGAGTGATATTTGGGATGAGGCAGGGTTGGAGAATGTAGAGTATTCAGGGTTCTTGGGTGAAGGGTAGAGTTAGGGCCTGGCTTTGGGTATTAATTAGAGTGGGCCTGGGGGATCTTTGGGGAGGGGCTAGTTTCATGGGATAATTAGGTTCAGGTGGGCCTGGGGGTTGAACAAGGTTTGGGACTCTCAGTTGACAGGTAGGGTAAGGGCCTGATTTTGTGTGATAATTAGGGTCCAGCAGACCTGCTGGTTGAAGAAAGTTCTAGGCCCTAAGGTTAGGGCTCGGCTTTGGGTAAAGTTACGGTCAGCTGGGTCAGGGTGATGAGGAAAGTTTGGGGCCTGTGGGTGAGGGCTAGGGTTAGGATCAAGCTTAGGGTGATAATTAGGGTCAGGCAGGCATGGGTGATAAAGAGGTTTCAGGGCCCTTGGATGAGGGTGAGGGCGAGAGCTAGGGCCCAGATTTGGGTGATGGTTACTGTTAAGGTGGGTCTGTGGGCTGGAGAGGATTCGGGGCCCTAGGGTGAGGGCTAGAGTTAGGGCCCAGTTTTGTGTGATAATTATGGTCAGTAGGGTCTGGGGGGGTGAGGGTTCAGGGCCCTTGGGTAAGGGCTAGGTTAAGGGACGGCTTCAGGTGATAATTATGGTTCATGGTGCCTGGAAGATGAAGAGGGTTCGTTGCCCAGCGGTTCTCAACCTGTGGGTCACGACCCACAGGAACAGTGTGAAAGGGCTACGGCATTAGGAAGGTTGAGAACCATTGTTCTCGGGTGAGGCCTAGGGTTAGGGCCTGGCTTACAGTGATAATTACAGTGAGGGGAGCCTGAACACCGAAGAGGGTTTGGGGCCCCTAGGTGAGGGCTATGGTTAGGGCGATAATTGGGGTCAGTTAGAACTGAGGGATGAAGGTTCAGGGTCTTTGGGTGAGGGCTAGGGTTAGGGCCCAGCTTCAGGTAATAATTAGGGTCATTTGGGCTGGGGGTTCAAGTTGGGGCCCTTGGGTGAAGGCAAGTGTTATGATCTGGCTTCAGGCTATGGCTAGGGTCAGGCTAGCCTGGGGTGTGGTTCAGGACCCTAAGATCACACCTAGTCTGCAGGATGTTTGGGGGGTGGAAGTGTGAGGGTGTTGGGGACCACAAATTTAAGAGACATGCCTCTCCGGATGTCAAGAGTCAGAGGGCTGGGGACCCTTTTTAGGCTAGGAACAGTGAGCTGAGATCCCACTGTGCTTGCTGTGTTGTGGAGAAGCACCAAGCCTGTCCCCCGCCACCCCTGCCCTGAACATACCACTCTCCTCAGCCTGCAAGCCTGGGAGCGAGAAAAAGTGATGCTGGGCGGTGCCTGTGGTTCAGTAGTTAGGGCGCCGGTCCCATATACTGAGGGTAGGGTTTGAACCCGCCCTGGCCAAATTGCAACAAAAAAATGACTGGGCGCTGTGGCTGGCACCTGTAGTCCCAGCTACTCAGGAGGCTGAGGCAAGAGAATCGCCTAAGCCCAGGAGTCGGAGGTTACTGTGAACTGTGATGCCACAGTACTCTACTGAGGGTGATAAAGTGAGACTCTGTCTCTTAAAAAAAAAAAAAAAAGGTGATGTTCAGTTTCTTGACCAACTTCCTCAGGGTAAATTGAAACAAACTCCCAACAGTTGAGGCTTTGGTTTTCATCTGCCACAAAAATCCTTGTTTTGATTTTGGTGAGGGAGTTAAAAGTGACTTTTCCCAGCATTGATCTACTTCAAAGAATGGGAACCCTATGATTTCCCAATTTTTTGTTTGTTTGTTTTTGCCTTGTTCTTTAAAAGAAGTTTGCTGTAAATAATGCGACATCATTAGGGCTTAAATTCATGGGCATGGGAACACTTCAGTGTGTTTCCCTTCCTACTTTGGTTTTCCTTAAACACTGTAGCCTTTAGAGCACATTTTATGTTAGGGGTTTCAAATTACCTGTATCTTCAAGTCTTTTCTCCTAACACTCTGATGAAAGTTTTCCATTGAGACCTTGTACTTTCATTATACTATGGCTTCAGCAGAATTGTTTGTAGGTTTCTTTGGGTTGGCATGTTGTTAGTTCAAATAAGGAGTCATATATATCCATGTAGCCTATGGTTTGAGTTTGCTGTTAGTGTCATTATTAAAAGCTTTTCTTTGTGTGTGTGTATGTGTGGAGGAGGGTATTTAAAAAGTCTCGTGAATGTCTAAAAAGTTTTTGAATGTTTAGTTTTTTGAAAGACAACAGGCAACTCTAAGTCCGTCCTCCACTACAAAGCCACAGGCTTATTACAGCCCCCCCTTATTTTGCTAAATGGCAGGTGTCTGCAAATGAGAAGTGAGATGAAGTGTGAAATGCCACAGTTTTATGTTTTAGAAATGTGCGCTGAGATTGAAAAGCTGTGTGTGACTCAGTTGGATTTGGATTCTTTGTATCTTTCACTCATCTGTGAAGAAATATAAATTTCTGTATTGGTGTTCCACTGGACAACAGATATGCCTGGGTACCAGAAATACTAGCTTTTATGATATTGGTAGCATTTTGCTCCTTTGGAGCAAATATCTTGGCAAGACATTAGCCCTATTATACTAAGAGGATTGTTTCTGCTTATAGTCATCAGTGGGTGGTAGCTCAAAAAACCCCGCGAGTTAATTCCCTTTCTACTATAATTTATAGCACTGGCTGGGGAGTCTGAGATTCTGCCTTATTTCTAGCACAGTCATTACTACACACATTTGTGCAAACTATTTTCCTTTCAGAGTCCCAGCTTTTCAGATGTAAATTAATACTGTTGTGATATCTCCTCTCTGCGTATTTGCTTTTTTTTCATATTGCTTGCTAAATGTGAGGTCTTCATATTTTTACATCAACAAATACAGTTGAAGATTTCTTAGTAGTGCTAAGTAATTTTTATGAAATATATGTGACATGTTTCTGGCAAAATATCCAGGGAGTTGAGTTAAGTCAGCCATGGAAATTCTGTGCATGTAAGATACTATTTTAGTCAACAAGGGGTCAAGGAATAAGGTGACCAGATTTGGTTCCTGCATTTGCTCCTGCTTGTGGGATGAACTGGGAATGATCTCTCCTGAAATAAAAATTGGTTAAAAAATCAAAACAATTACAAAAAGAAAAACACGTTAGCCATGAATAATAAAAAAGGAAACAAAACTCTGTTCCCACTACCTACCTTACAAATAGAACACCAAGACTTTTGACAGTTCTCCTATGCCCCTATCAGATCCTATTCCCCACTTGATAGCCATTTAAACTTTTGCTTTGACTTTCCCTTGATTTTTAAATTTAAATTTTTTTTTTTTTTTTTTTTTGAGGCAGAGTCTCAGGCTATCACCCTGGGTAGAGTGCCATGGCATCATTATAGCTCACAGCAACCTTCAGCTCTTGGGCTCAAGTGATCCTCTTGCCTCAGTTTTTCTTTTTTTCTTTTATTTTATTTTATTTTATTTATTTATTTATTTTTTATTTGAGACAGAGCCTCAAGCTGTCACCCTGGATAGAGTGCTGTGGCATCACAGCTCACACCAATCTCCAATTCCTAGGCTCAAGCGAGTCTCCTGCCTCTGCCTCCCAAGTAGCTGGGACTACAGGTGCCCGCCACAACACCTGGCCATTTTTTGGTTGCAGCCATCATTGTTGTTCGGCGGGCCCAGGCTGGATTCGAACCCGCCAGCTCAGGTGTACGTGGCTGGCGCCCTAGCTCGTTGAGCCACAGGCGCCCAGCCGCCTCAGTTTTTCTTTCCCTCTTTTTTTTTTTTAGAGACAGGGATCTTGCTCTTGCTCAGGCTGGTTTCGAACTCATGAGCTCAAGCAATCTATCCACCTCAGCCTCCCAGAGTGCTAGGATTACAAGTGTGAGCCACTGCACCCGGCTTTCCTTTGATTTTATTTGTAGTTTTAACCCACATAAATATCTCTCTAAGCAAAATATTTAATTTTACTTGTCTGTGAACTTTAAGTAGATCAAAGCATATTGTATGTATCCTTTTTGCCTTTTATTCTCAATATTGCAAGATTGAGAACCATGTTGACTGGTTAGATGTAGGTCATTAATTTGTACTGCTGTGTAGTATTCCATCCTGAGATAATACAACATGAAGATGGATGCAGAGATGGACCAGTCAGTGTCCTTTCAAAGAAGCGCTTGTCCCAGCTGGTGTGAGGTATGGTCAGCAGACACTGCCGCTGTCAGCCCCTTCAGCGATTGCCGAGGGCTGCCTCACCCATCTTCACTCTCTTTTGTGTATGGCTCACATCCAGTGAGGGATTGAGGTGGTATTTAGAGGCCTGGCCATTTTCACTCAATGTGAGACAACTCTGACAATCCATTTTAGTTCTGGAGATTTCACTGTAGGGGACTCTGAGCTCATTCAAGGTTATTAGACCTATGTCCTTGTCCCCTTTCTTACAGTATTAATCCCACTTTAATAAGCACCTCTGATGACTATACAGGTACTAAACTCTGTCTCAGAGTGCTTCCTAGGGAACCCAGCTTGCTTACCTTTTTTCTGCTAGGTGACATTTGGAAGGTTTCTGGGTTTTACTGCTATAATCAATGCTTTTAATAAGCACTTGGTACACCCAGGCACACGTTTCTTTAGGATATACAGGGAGTCCCTTGATTACAAGCGAGATAGGTTCTGTATGTTTGTTCTTAAGTTGAATTTGTATCTAAGTTGGAACAGGTCGTTTTACCTATTATTGCTAATAGCCTCTGTTTGTAAGTGTGAGTTGAACATCAGTAGGATGTTTGTGACTTGGGAACTGCCTTTATGTCTGACAGAAGAGTTGCTTAGTCATAGGCTATGCACATCTTCACCTTTCCTGGGCAGTACCAAATTGTTTTCCAAACTAGTGTACTTATTTGTGGTGTGGCAATGTTTTCAATCCTAACAAGCCCTAAGCTAACCAATCAACATGGTTCTCAAAGATTTTAATTTTTTGGCCTAATTTCATTGTGCTCTGAAGTTGAGCATCTCTATGTGTTTATTGGCCATTTGAATTTCCCTTTCTGTGAAATCTGTTCATTATTTTGTTCATTTTTCTGTTCTGCTTTTAACAGTATTTACTTTTTTTTTTTTTTTGTGAGTCAGAGTCTCACCGTGTCACCCTTGGTAGAGTGCTGTGGCGTCACAGCTCACAGCAACCTCAAAATCTTGGGTTCAAGCGATTCTCTTGCCTCAGCCTCCTGAGTAGCTGGGACCATAGGCGCTCACCACAACGCCTGCTCAGTTTTTTGGTTGCAGTTTTGTCTAGCAAGCCCTGGGCTGGGCTCCAACATGCCACCTTTGGTGTATGTGGCTGGCGCCCTACTCAACTGAGCTGCGGGTGCTGAACCAAAGTACTGACTTTTCAAAGGGGTTCTTTATGTGTTCTGGACTCTAGTTTTTTGTTCACCATACATGTTACAAATGTTTTCTCTCAAGCTGCTCCTTGCTTTCTCAGTTTGTGATGGTGTTCTTAATTTTAATGTAGTCTGAGTCTTCCTTGAAAGTTTGCCCACCAGGAATTTATTTTTGTGTGATATGATGTAGGAATCCACTTTTATTGCTTCTCCATTTTCTTTTTATTTATTTTTTCCTTTTTTTTTTTTTTTTTGTTAGAGACAGAGTTTCACATTGTCACCCTTGGTAGAGTGCTGTGGTGTCACAGCTCACAGCTCCAGCTCTTGGGCTTAGGTGATTCTCTTGCCTCAGCCTCCTGAGTAGCTGGGACTACAGACACCCACCACAACACCCTGCTATTTTTTGTTGCAGTTTGGCTGGGGCCAGATTCTTTTTTTTTTTTTAAGATGGAAACACATCATAAAATAGTTTAATAACTCATAGAGCTATCAAAAGGATAATAATTAGGGAAAATCTAAACATATATCTAAATAAAGTTAGAATAAATAAAATAGTTATTTGATGAAATCATAGAAAAACTTACTATAAAAATGTTTTTCATGTCTAGGAAGAATACTTTTAAGACAACAAATAACTACACACAAAAAAAGATGGATATATTTGATGATGATATATATGTATATATATTTGCACACAATTAAAATATAACCATATCTGTAAAAATTAGTAAAGACTAAGGCATACAGGCGCAAGTCGTTTAATATCTTTATGCACTTTGAACCAATACTAGTTCAAAT